>JANIJG010010793.1:53961-88516 GCA_024611175.1 Megaceryle torquata | reverse complement strand
TTTTTGTTTTTTTTTTTTTTTTTGTTTGTTTGTTTTTTTCTGTAGGAAATCTCGCCAATAACAATAAACTGCACTGTGATGATGTAACTACATAAATTCTAATTTGATAATATTAATATGTCCCAAATGGGGGGGGAAGTATCAAAGTTAAAAATAACACAAGTCTCACAAACCATAATGGGATCTGAGTCACCAGAGCACTTAAAAAAGATATTCTAGACTCATACTGACCTATGCATCCCCCAGGAAACTAGAAAGCTTTTACATCCAAATGCTTAGTTTAATAAAAATGAGAAAATCACATTTTAAAATACACTCTAAACAGAGAATGAAGAGAGAACAAAAAATACCTCTTCCTACTTGCTGTGTCCTTGGAGGCATGTCAGTGAATCCAGAGTTGCTTGAAATTAAAATCTATCTGAACTGCAGGAAATTTTATTCTCTCCAGTCTATATGAGACTCTTTCCATCCTCTTTAAGGCCCAATCATCAGTTTTCTTCATCCTGTCTACAGCGGCTGCCCCTTGTCACCATCCTTTTCAAACACATCATCCCTCCAGGGACATCTGTTCCATCCTATCATCAGAAAAACAAGGAATTGTTAAGAAAAGTTGAAAACAAAATAAAATAAATGTTACATACATTCAGTTATAGAGGCCTTTTGACAATTTTGTAGAATTCAGCAAAACATTGGCAGAAAAGAGATAAAATGTCCTACATACTTGATAAAGAAATTAATTCAAATTAAGGATGAATCGTTCTTTACATTGCATATCAGAAACTGTAATTTGGAATAAGGTGGAATCACTTTACTAGAATGATATGCTATGATGAGAAATTCCAGATAAAAAATAGATTTAATAATAGAAGATATAGTTACTCTGAAGTAATGTAATTAGTAAAGGAAGGTGACAAGTTTGTACATTATATGAGGTGTCTGCCTTCCCTCCCATTTGCACTAAAGGTGAAAGATACCAATCAATTAAATTGGTGGAAATATTGATATCCTAACCCATGCCTTATTTTGATCACTTGAAGTCTAAATTCACCCACTAAAATACAGATGATAGCCTTATATAAATGAAGAATAGTGTAATACTATCTTCGTGCTTCCTTTTTTGAATGAATGATGAGTACAATAGTTAATTCCCCTTGGATTTAATGAGATACTCTTAAAGGCTAAAATAATACCTCAGATTCTTCATCTATCTGAGACTGAGTACCTGTTCTTGGTTTACCTTGTAGAATGGCTCTGCAGGTGAGATTCAGATCATGTTCTGTCTTTTAGTATAGAACTGAAATGAGAAATTAAAATGTCTCAAATGTTACCTCTCACATCTGTCGCTGCCTGCCCATATGGGTGACAGCTTGGAAAGGAACGTGTTTCCTCCTTTCCAATATTATACAGAAATATACCTATTATTTAATAGGGGAAAAAAAAAATCATTACTCTTTACCTTGAGATCTAAGAGAAAAGAAGTTCATGATCCAGGATTCAAATCCACATTCAGACTCTTCCTCTAGTCCTGTAAGTGTAAGTCATAAATAAATCTACTTCTTATTTCTTCCTTGGCAAATTCTGCATGAACTATTTCCAAATAATCCCACAGTCACCCACAAACATTCTCAATCATGTCGCTGCAACTTTACTGATGACAAGGGTTTGCATAGGGATAAAAGAGGGCACAAAAAATTTCTGCTAGTGGAACTTCATTAGCCATTACATTAATAAGATGAGTCAGAAGAGACCTTTTGGTCCATCTACCAGAGCTGTCTGGTATCTGCAGTATTAACAGCAGCAAAATGTAATTGTTTACCTTAATTACAAATGAAGGCAAGTAGGACTGAATTCACCTGAGGAACTCTGTAGCCCAGAGTCATTCCTTATAATAAGACTGTGTTTTCAGTTGTCAAGCCACCAATACAACTCTATCACAAAGAGCCTCCCATATTGATAATACTTATCTTCTGCTCGCAACTGTTGATCTTACTAAATGAATATTTATCTTGCTTAGCCCAGGAGGAAGTCTTTGTGATTATTCACACAATGCACTTTATTTTATTTCATTAGAATAAATAGTATTCTTATCTGATAAAAATGTTCCACATAGTTATGAATTAAAATTCAATGCTTCTTGAGTAACATTAAGCTTCAAATATTCCCTTCACTGTATTACAAAGTCAGCAAGTTCTGTTTGTTCATAAAAATGTTTATATAGCTATAAATTCAGATTATTAGATTAATACATAATGTAGCACAAGCCCTCTTGAATCTCTGAACTAAAAGTAAGAAAAAATATCTATTTCAATTATGTGTTTACAGTAATAAAACCTTTAAACTACAAACTTGAATATCCACAATAGCTACAGGAACCCTAGTAGAATCATTAACTTTTTACATAGTATACTGCACAATTTAAATATGAGCCAATTTATCCAATAAATTGATGGAAAAAAAAAAAAGCCAGTTTAATAAAGCAGTCTCATGGGACTCAAATATTAGTGTATTAAACAGTCATTTACTCTGATTTCTTTGCCCACATGCACAGCAAAACTGATATCTGAATGCTCCAGAACAGAAAGTAGAATCAAACATAGAGTCTATCATGGTCTGACCGCTAGCTCATTAAAACCAATAAATAACTATAATCTGTATCTTTTATTGGCAAGCATCATATAAATCTAAAGCCAGTACAAATTCCATGACCTGACTGACTTCATCAGTTTTCATCTTGCTACAGGTGCCTCAGTAGATAAGAGTCTTACACTGCTCTATCCCAGAGTATTAGATCTCTGTATTGTTCTAGCTAGGCAAATATCATCTGTCAATTTCCCTCCCTCCTCTTTTTCCCAAGGCTTCAAACAGATTAATTGTTCTAACTACATTTTTTATGATACCTTGCTTTTTGTGCACTCACATTAATGTTAATTCTGAAAAAATCCACATCCTCAGTAAAAAAAAATATGCAGGAGAATGATGTTAACATCGTAATCTATCACATCAAATGCTAGAGCAACTAGTTGCTCTATGAGCAGAGGATGCTAGAGGAAATTGCCATCCAGTATCAACACAAAGCATCACTGAGTAATTCACAGTGATGGCTGATACAAAATTCATAAAATCTTTGTCTTTTCACTTAGTTCAGGCTTTCTGAGAACAAGTATCCCAGTTGACCTCTATAGTCATAGAAGAAAACAGATGCCCTTTGAATGAGAGATGAATTTGTAGTCAACTAATTTCTCAAGTGAAAATACCTGCTGTATAAAGAATGGTGGCATAAAAAACTGTTGCAATTGGGCTCTTAATGATAATTCCAGAGGGTAACCAAAGACTGTTCATTCAGCATTTTAATTCAGATATGTTGAAATAGTTTCCCAAGTCATTATGTTGTCACTAACACAAAACCTTCATTTTCAAGTGTGTAAATCCTAAGAGGAGAAGGATGCCAGGCGTAATTAAGTTCAGTATGACACTCGTGTTTGAGAAACTGCAGGCCACAGTTTTCAATGCCATGTTTTTCCACACACTGTAGTGGAAAACTAAGAAGCTGGTTCTTGTCAATGAAGAATGGTGTAAAAACACTTTCATACTGTTAGAAACCAAACATATATGAATAAAACCTAGGTGCGATACCATTACTTTGCAGATGTTTCCAAAAATTAAATACAGTCCTAGGAAAACATTCCCACTTTGTCACAGGAAGACTTGTCCAAAATTCTCAGTTGGTTTTTGTCTAGTGTTTTGAATTACAGAATATGTTATTTTTTCATTTCAGCATGAACAAGTAGATGTTTTCTTGCCTAAGGAAGGAACTGTCACATTACCTCAGCTGCAGTGGTATTTCAGTCTCTCCATTGCCTCATTCTGTGTGAGCTTTTCACATATCTGTTGAGAACTTATTTGTAAAATATAAAAGTGATAATATGTTCATGAAAAAAAAACTTGACTAACAAGTAAATTGGTTTGAAGATCATGATATTTAAAAGAGCACACTTGAGTCATTTGTTAATTGTAGACTTGCTCCTACACAGCCTGAGATTCTGAAATTCATTTCAGCTGGACTCCAGAATAGTTTAATTTGTTTGTTTAAAATAGATTTATGTAATAATAATAATAAATATAATAATTTCATCAACTATGGAAAATGTAGGCTAACCCTGTGTTCAAGTCAGACAGGCTACTTGAGAAATGTGTACTGTAATACTGGTGGATGTAACTTTCGAATAAAATAAATAAAGCTAGGTTCTCATTTCATCCCTCCTTTTGCTAAAAGGCATTTTGATTTCTACAGTCAAGAGAGATGTGTAGTGCTGGGTACAAAATCAGAATTCAGAGAATTAAAAAAAAAATTAAAAAAAGAAAAGAGGCTGGATAGACCACAATACATATAATAATCCTCTTCTATCCCTTAAAATAAACCACAATTATGTCATTCCCAGTGGTACTTGTCAACTCTGCTCTAAACTATTCCTAAATTTGGAGACTGTAACCTCATCAGGAATTCTATTCCAGTGATAGTCTACCCAGCCATTAGAGCATTTTTCTCATTATTTCTAACCTAAGCCATGTTTGTTAATACCATTATTCTTATCCTCTCTATGATGGTTGTAATGGAGTAACATATACCTACTCCTTTATAACAGGTTTTGAATAATAATACTAAAATTATCCTGGTTTTAATGTTCTTTCCCTTAAACTAGACTATGTTAATTACTTTTTTTTTTTTTTTTTTTTTTTTTTTTAATTCAAAATATATGCTTTGGTATCTTTGGAAGCTTAGTGGCTCTCTTCAAATGTGCCACAAGTATGTGTCCTTCATGAAATGCTATGCCCTAGCTAGGACACATTACTTCAGTTTTGTCTCAGTAACGCTTAACTTACTCTGAGTCCATATAACTGCATGAACTTATGTCTCAGTGGAACTAAACCAGGAAATAAAAAGATGAAATGACTGTTTTGCAGTTACAGACTTAACTGCTGTTTTGCTGAGATGCATCTCTTTGATTCCAAAGATCAAAAGGTATTTGCTTTTTCTCAGATGTAAAACCATTTGGAATTAGTTAGGAAATGGCTTTTTCTCACCTTGATAGAAAATGTGAATGACACTTCTTTTTATTAAATCTTCTCAAAAAAGGATATGAAAATGCTTGGAAGAATAAATTTCATTTACAAACTACTAAATCCTTATGAAATGTCCTCTAACAAGCACATAACTATATATTTGACTTTTTTTTTAATTTGTTCTTTTTATACAAACTACTTTGCCCACAAATATAAAATTAATACTTTTTAAATTAATGATCACATATTAAGATAATAACTAGAATAGTGACAAATATATTAAAAGTAATTTTGTACAGTCTGTTGTCCACAGAATGAATACAAAGTATACTGCATTTAAAACTTATGCTATGAATTTCAAAAACTATCAAAATAGATTGAATAGATATTCAAATTACAAAAACACATTAATAAAAATAATTATTTTCATCCATTTTGTAGGCATTCTATGCTTCTAGTTTTTTGGGGCTTGGGTATTATTTAAAAGTGTATAGAAAACATAAAAAAATGTATCCCAGGAATCATTACCGTGACTTGAATATACTTTATGACATGTTAATTGACTTCACCTATCATTTGGATATAAACTCAGAGTAGACTAAAAAGGAAATACAAATCTAGTTGTAATAACATATCCTATAAAATATCTATTTCATTCCATAAATTAAAGTTCTTCTCTAAAAGAACACCATTATGAGGTCTAGAGCCGATCCAAAATGCTTATCTCTGCTGCTGATCACTCAATCAATAATCCTCATTTTTTAACCTTTCTTACTGCTCAGAACAATAGAAATTAAAACAAAAAGGTATGACATACTAGTGAACAATCAGAATATGAATCTTATCTGGAATGTTGTAAGAGCAGTTTAAATGCCTCTTTCCAGGCTGATGTTATATATTACTTCTGATGCTCTCAGATGATCCCACTGATGAGCGGGGACAGTGAAATAGGGGAAATATGTTTTCCATCAGCTCATACCACAGAAGAGGAGAGGCACCTTTTGTGAGTAACAACCTATGGTCAAGTCAACAGAGAGTATTGTTTCTCTAGAGAGTTACTTGTAGATGAGTATAGAATAATAATACAGTAACAGCAATAAGTATATAGTAACAGTACATATAGTATAATACATACTACTGCACAATATGTTCATACATAATAGTTTCAATTCTTTCACAATGTTGCTAATGCTACAGACTTCTAGTAAGTGATGTTACTGGTAAGTAGGAAGCATACAATAGCTTCAGGTCCTCATTTTCCATGTCATAATAAAGGATGAAAATTTTTGTCTGAAACAACACTGAAGTTTCTCACTACTTTTCTATGGGGTTTTTTTTTAGGTTGCAATAGCTGCAACTCTTCATGTGACATCTGACAGAAAACTAACATTAAGTACATATGATACAGGTATTTCTAACTTTGCTGAAAACTATGCTATACCAAGATTGAAAAACTTTGGATATACATTGAATCCAAGAAACAGCAAATGGGAGTCATGCCATATGCCTTAAAACATCTCTGTTTTGAACCAAACCCCAGATTTGTGTACAAAACACACAATGGTTTTTGGGAACAGACCTGTGCGTTGTGAAATTTTTCCCTAAGCTGTCTTCAGCGAGCAGAGCACCAGAGTGGTAACTATTCCACAGTGTGCAGCCATATCAAAGCCCCCCATTCCCAACCACAGACCCTTTACCAAGCTCCTCATTCAATTTGTGTCTAGCCTTCCTCAGGTTAGAGGAGGGGCTGCAGAGCTAGTATATTTAGTCAATAAAAGAATTTAATTTTCTACCTTCTCACACATATGTGTGGGGAAAATTGCACACGAGACGTGCATTTCATATCTGTAGAGCAGTGTCACACAATTTTTAGACATGACATCCTGAGGTAAATCCTGTCCATTCTCTCTACACTCATAAACTGACCCATGTGAATTCAGCCCCCCAACATGAAACTATAAAGTAGCTGAGTCTATCACAATGTATTAGAGATGCTGATGATTGAGAAAACTAACTAGAAAAGTTGCCTCAAACATACATTGACAGTGGACATAGATAATGGAGGTCTCCAAATTTTGCAGCAATTACCCTTGAGGGTCGACCTGTAGCACAAGAAGATAATAGACATTCTATTTTAGTGTTACTGCTTTTAATCAAAGGTTGTCAATCACACGATATTATTTCAACCAAAATAAAACAGAGGCTTACCCACATCAGCAAATGCCCTCTGGTAATGGACAAGTGTTTCATATGTTGCTTTATCTGCATTTAAGTCCAAATTTTCACTAAACTACCCCGAGGCTTTAGGTTTAACATTCAGTTAACTTTCAGTTATCACTTCTGAAGTGCATCATATCCTAATGGAAGAATTAATGAAGTTAATATGCTGCTGACATGAAACCAAAATATTTTCTTTGTTTCTGTATAAGCTGAGAGTGAAAAAAAAAAAATTTAAAAAGTCAAGTAGACACAAGCTATAAAAACATTTACATCAATTTGGGATGCAATAGTCTACTCGAGGTTCAGGCATGTATATACTTGAAATTCATTATTTCACTCGATTGTCTCAAAAAGCCTTTATTCTAGGCATTCACCATTAACCACAAATAGGTAGTTCCAGATAACTGTTTTTGAAAGCCAAGAGAATGCCAAGGCTGCATGCTCCTGAGCAAAGTCCACATGGGTCAGTCATTTGAGGATTTCAGAAAAGATCCAGTTTACTTTCTGCTTTCCTGAGGAAGTCTTACTGAAATACTAATTTAGTTTAGGTGTATGATTATGATAATTAATAAATGTACATCTCAAAAAATACAGGGGTCTCATTAACTTTTGATTTCTTATACTATGATACAGTGATCTATATTTTAAATAATGGACAACAGTTTACCCTTTGTTTTAAAACAGCTTCAGCTCTTTGAAATTTTCCAGCTCAAATGTATTAATTTAAGTTTTTCCTCATACATTAACATGTTTCCAATTAAGTGATCACCATTTAAAAAGTTAAAAAAAAAAAAAAGAAAAAAAAAAAAGATGTTTTTACTATAGCAAGAATCAAATAGCCCACTCTACGACTATAAAAGTGCTCACACAGCAATAATCTGGAAGGCTGAATTAGGCTGTAGACTGTAGTTATTAAAGGAAGTCATGCAGAAACATGCCCTTTAGCATGATACTTACTCTAAATTATATTACTCCTTTAAGTGCTTATTTTACCATGTGAATCTTTAAATTAAAATTGAGGTAGTTTTTGGTGTATCCTGGAATGGCTTGTTTTCATCTTGTTAACCTGCAACCTTTTATCAAATAAGATCAACCAAGTTCACTAACCACCAAGGCAAAACAGTTGTTCCGTTTAAAATCCATCACCTCTGCTCTAAACATATTTTTCCTTTCTTCCTCTAAGCCTGAGGTTGTTTCCTGCACATTTAGTGCAGGAATATGCACATATGCAGTATAACCCTAAGAGATCAAGATGAATGGGAGGACAATATGATCTTTTCTGGGCTGGTGTGGTGTGTTATAGCTAAGCCTGACTGAGGGCTGTATGTAGCTATTCTGCTTCAGCTGCTTCACAGTTGTAGCAATGCGGGACTTTTTTGTTTAGTTCTAAAGGTTCAGTTTTTGCCAATCAAATACAGGCTGCATCAGAGTGATTATTATTTTTGTATTAGGTACCAATTTGGAAACTAATTTAGTTAGGAATATGGACAAAATGCAACAATATTGTGGAGCAAACATACCCAGGGACATCTCTGTGTAAATTTCAATTAATATATTTGAATATTGGTCCAGATTTATCCCATTAAATGGGAGATTGAAACACTTCTACTACCATCAGGTAGGTAATTTCTTTAAAGTATCTAACTTCTGGAGAAAGTAAGCAAACTGTTTAAGTGTGGTAGTAACCTAAAAGCCTCTGCATCAGTTTGGGTGCTTAAACACAGGCATGCAGGTGTTCACAGCCTATCACAGAATCACAGAATGTTAGGGGTTGGAAGGGACCTCCAAAGATCATCAAGTCCAACCCCCCTACCAGAGCAGGACAAAACTAGGGCAGAAATGCATCCAGTCCTGAAAGTGTCCAGAGAAGGAGATTCCACAGCCTCTCTGGGAAATCTGTTCCAATGCTCTACAACCCTTACAGTAAATAATTTCTTCCTCATGTTGAAGTGGAACTTACTGTGCTCAAAGTTGAATCCACTGCCCCCGTCCTATCACAATGCACAAGTGAAAAGAGATTGTCCCTGCCTTCTTGATGCCCAGCCCTCATGTATTTATAGGCATTAATTAGATCCCCTCTTAGTCTTCTCCTCTCCAAATTAAAAAGCCCCAGGTCTCTCAGCCTTTCCTCATAAGGCAGGTGTTCCAGTTCCTTAATCCTCCTCGTAGCCCTCTGTTGGACTCCCTCAAGTAGATCTTTGTCCCTCTTGAACTGGGGAGCCCAGAACTGGATGCAATACTCCCAGTGAGGTCTCACTAGGGCAGAGTAGAGGGGGAGGAGAACCACCCTTGATCTGCTGGACACACTCTTCTTAATGCACCCCAGGATACCACTGGTCTTCTTGGCCACAAGGACACATTGTTATCCCATGGATAACTTGTCTATCAGGACTCCAAGGCCTTCCATGGAGCTACTGTCTAGCAGATTGTCTCCTAACCTGTAGTGGTGCATTTTGTTGTTCCTTACCAGGTGCAGGACTCTGCACTTGCTCTTGTTGAACCTCATTAGGTTCCTCTTTGCCCAACTATCCAGTCTGTCAAACAAAAAAAAGGCCCGCTTTTTATTAAGAACAACAAAAAAAAGTAATTTAAAAACTGTTATAAGTTAGTCCATTAATAGCAAGATAATAAGCACAATTAAGTATGTAAAAAATATGTAGCTATGAAGAAGTAGGCCAGTAAAACTTGATGAAGTGATTTCTCTCATCTCTAATTAACAGAAATTTTGGATCTGTTTTATTCACATTATATAATTTATTATTTCCTCTTGACTATGTTTTTCCTCATTCCTTTCCTTAAACTCTTGACATTGCACATATTTTGCAGCCAATTAAGATAGCTGTCATTTGATAATAAGCCCAAGTGGTAAGTGAATTCTTACTCTTTTAGTGGCTTTACATTGAAATCTATAATGTCCTTCCTACACCAGGATGTTGTTATAAATTCCAACATAGCCTCTTTTTATTGCCTTTTTTTTTCCTTTCGTCTTTGTCAATTTAGACTATTGGCCATAAGCAAAGCTGCTTCTTCTTTTATTGCTACACAGTAGAAATTTTTTCCTGCTCCCTAAAGAACTAAAATACATCTGGAAACTGTCTTGCTACTTTAGTGCATGAAGTTCTTAGTGTCTTCTTTTGCTTACTTTCTGTTGCCACTAACCATCTTTATAAGAATTTTTTTTGTTTTGCTTACAAAGAAATTTGTAATTATTTAACTGTAATTTACTTCAAACCAATAATATTATGTAATTATTGATTCTGTAAGGACAGGTTGAGAGAATTGGGTCTGTTCAGCATGGAAAAGAAAGGGCTTACACAATGATTGTTTCTTCCTTCCCTTAAAGGCATTTAAAGTACATAGCTATTGCATGATGTGGAATTCAGAATGACAACCCAGATTTATCATTTACACAATGGGCTTCAAAGATCTAACAATAATAATAGGGTTTAAATATAGCATATGCAAGAGTCTTTATTTATTATACAGGAATAATATGAATTTCACCCTGGCAGTGTTTCAGCAAATTGCATTAATCTAAGTAATTTTAATCAATACAGGCTATCAAAAAGGACAGGACTGGGGTAGAGATCATGAGTTTCCAACTGCCTCATCAGACTTAGTGAAGGCTTATGTAAGGCAAGTATCTGAAGGAAATCATGTGTGCAAATTTACAAAAGGAACAGGTCCTTGTTTAAGCAACAGCAAAAACAGGTTAAAACTTTTAAGTGGATTGTTATTCTCTCCATCTGTCCTGAGCAGGCCTTCTCTATTGGTAACAGCCCTTAGGCCCACTAGCCACCATTTGCAGTATTTCAGGTCCCACTGTGGACTATTATCGGTGTTGCCTCTTGGACCTCTATGATACATTAGCCCCATCTGTAGTAATCCCATGTCTCATTTGCAGATATGGACAAATAAGTGAATAAATGTAAAAGAAATTTTTACAACTCTTCTTCCTTCTCCATCTATACAAATTATACAAAGGGCTAACTTATCAACTGGTGTGATTATCAAAAGATGTCACCATAAAAAAGTAGCAACATTACAAACGTAAAGCATTTCTACTTTCCTTGAGTCTGCACATTTCTGTCATGCTTCATCCAAAGAAAAGTCACCTATCTATTGTTTCAGAAATTGCTTCATTTCACAAGGGAATATATCCTTTCTCTCCTCCTTACTTTCTCTTTTTTAACAACAAGCTATTGTCTTGCATGACCTCATTTCACCAGAAATTGAGAATCAGTGGGGAAAAAAAAAAAATCTTCATTTAAACTAGCTTTCAGGTCAACTAAAATTAAGTCCCCTGCAAAAAGTTGATGAGTCATTATGCACCCTCACTAAGTTTGCAGATGACACCAAGTTGGGTGGAAGTGTCTATCTCCTTTAGGGATCTCCTTCAAAGGGACCTGGACAAGCTGGATTGATGGGTTGAGACCAATCATATGGGTTTCAACAAGGCAAAGTGCCAAGTCCTGCACTTGATCCACAACAACCCCATGCCACACTAGAGGCTGAAGAATGGCTGGAAAGTTGTCTATCAGAAAGGGACCTGGGGGTACTGATTGACAAGTGGCTGAATATGAGACAGCAGTGTTCCCAGGTGGCTAAGAAGGCCAGAAGCATCCTGGCTTGTATTAGAAATAGTGTGGCAAGCAGTACCAGGGAGGTTATTGTCCCTCTGTACTCAGCATTTGTGAGGCCACAACTCAAGTACTGTGTTCAGTTTTGGGCACCTCTATACAAGAAAGACATCAAGGTGCTGGAGCAGGTCCAGAGAAGAGCAACTAAGGTGGTGAAGGGCCTGGACAACAAGTCCAGTGAGGAGTGGCTGAAGGAACTGGGGCTATTTAGTCTGAAGACAAGGAGACTGAGGGGAGACCTTCTTGCACTCTACAACTCCCTGAAAAGACACTGTAGAAAGGTTTGCACTTGTCTCTTCTCACAAGTAATTAACAATAGAACAAGAGGGAATGGGCTCAGGCTGCACCAGGAGAGGTTTAAACTGGACATTAGAAAAAACTTTTCACCGCCAGGCATTGGAACAGGCTGCCCAGGAAGATGGTTGAATCACCATCCCTGGGTGTGTTTAAAAGCCATATACATGTGATGGTTGGGGATATGGCTTATGGTGACCTTGGTAGAGTACGGTTAATGGTTCAACTCGATGATCTTGAAGGTCTTTTCCAACCTAGATGATTCTATGATTCAGGTTCTTTAGACAGACCCCATCAGATTGTATCAGCTTGCCAATAATGTCATAAATGCATCTTTTCATGTAGCACAAATATACAACATAAGAAGGCACTTATTAAAACACAAAAGACTTTTACTGACATAATAAGAAAGCTAGCCACTAAAGGATAACTGAAGGTATCCATTAGTTTGGTTCTTTTGGGAAAAAAAAAAAAAGATCATTGCTGCAGAAAAGCTACATCCCACACACAAGATCTTATTTTTACCTATGAACATTTTAAAGTATGAGAATACTGGCTTTATGGCCATTGGGGATATTTCTCCCCGGTATAGGTTGTATCCTATATACTATATGCTGTATCTGACACACATGAGATCCTGATCCATGACTTGGAATCTAGATGCTACTATAATACCAATAACATTACTTATTAGTAGTACCTTTGCAGAATATCAAGTAGAGTTCAAAGAACTTATATAGTAAATCCAGATTATTAAAAATTACTATATTTGACTCTCATAATTGGAATATAAAAATACTTTTAGATACTATTTGTTTTTAGATTAAAAAATTATACAAAATAAAATGAACCTGAAGCTTATTTTCCTTAGCTAATATGAGGTCTGGTTTTTATACCTATGCAATAAGTGAAAGCAGCAAAGGTAGATGCTCTACTGTATGTTGTTTACTGAATAGAGTTTTCTCTCACACTAATTTTCAAAACTGCCTGTGGAGTTCTTTTCTTGCATTTTGCATCAGTTAAAATACTTCTTACACTGAATAATTTATCATGCTACTCAAATTTGCTAATCATTCTTCTAATTACCTCCCTAGATCCCATTTGTTGTAAACTCATTGTTATAATCTATAGAATGATACAAACAAAAACTTGCTTTTCTGTCATTTAACAGTCTCCTGATTAAAATTCTATTTGCACCTGCAGTAAATAATGAAAAGGTACCTAAAGGTAGCTTTCAATTTTCTCACTTCTTTATTCATTTACTCAAAAGCTGGAGACTTTATAATGAAAAGTCAAAGTCAGCTATCGTGAATGAGTAACAAAATGTTGTTGTTCACGGTACACACCTATGTAACTTTTATTAATGACTTGTACTTTTCACTTTACAGAGTGTGATTTAGAAATTCACTTAATAAATGAGCTTAATATTAACCACAGGAGTGATGCTACTAATGTGTTTATAATTAGACAGGTTTCATATACTTTATTGGACCTAAAGCAGTATTCATGTCACCGAGACAGAAGCAGGCACAACTGAACTGCTAAAACTATGTCACATATTGGCTGTTGTTATTGACAGGAGGATTTTAAGCCTCTGACAGGGAGAGAAGTCAGTTAGGGCTTATTGTTCTGCACTAACTAGAGCATCTTCCACTGTTACTGAGCTTTCTCCTTCAATTTCCTTTTCCTCCCCAAGTGGGAGCATTTCCCTCTGCTCTAAAAACACTATGCACACCAGAGCCTGGGTAATAATTCTGCTTGGCAGAAGAATTAAACCAGTCCTTGTCACTCAGTTGCCCTGTTAGGGAGAAGAAGAGCAAGTCCAAAGCAGCAGCTTTGCACGTTTATCACTTATGCAGCCATGGAACACCCTCAAATCTGTGCTTGGCTGGACACCCTTCTTGACACAGTTGCTGGTAGAGGGATATTAAGCCTCCTCCAAATTAAATGAAAATCTGAGAATTCCAAAAACCTCTCTCCTCTCTACAAGCCCATTGACCTACCAGGAGGTGGCCCAGATCTCTTCCTTAATCCCTCAAGTCATAGTAACTTTGGGGACCCAATGCAGAAAGTGGTAAAACAGGAGAAAAGCTGGATGAAACAAGTTCTCTGGTTTCATTTAATACCATTATCTAAAGATATTTTTAAACTCACCAGTGCATTCAGTATTCCCTCCCATGTACCTGCTAAGTGGATCTAAGTTTCTAAGGGTTTTTTTTTACTGTATAAGCAATTAATAAATATGTGATAGATAGAATGAATTTTGGGATGTGTTTGCTTTTTGTCCACACGTCCAGGTACAACTGACTTCTTAATTTAGTACACCATCATGCTATGTAAACTTTCCTTTATAGCTGACCTCAGTGATATCACAAATGATTTGTTGAAGCAAATGAGATATGCTGAATCAACAGTATTGACTTCTATTTTTGGAACTAACTGTAGTTCACTTATCACTATTTCATAACATTTTTCCTTTTGTTGATTTATTTCATGTATGGTAAAGCAAAAGTATCAGATTTCTTATTCTCACTTACTAAATACTATGTGCTCTTTAAGCCTCTTACATTCAAAGATTTCATAGCATATAGATAAGCATATAGATATTTTCTTTCTCCTCTTGCAAAACGTTCTATATTACTTACTGCTGCTCCAATTGTTATATAATAAATGAATATTTTTAGAACTTTATGTTATTTACTGTTACAATAAACTCTCTCTTTTAACTTTAATCAAAACATTTTGAATGAAGTCCAGTAGATGATGTGACTATTTTGATTTACTTTGATGGAGACAAGGTGAGATTAATAATAGGAATGGAGAGGTTTTATTTCACTGTTTCTTAAGAAGAAGTTTAAGCAAAACTTGAAACAGGAAAAGCACTGTCAGAACTGATGCATAGATCTTCCATTCATGCCATGCCTTTAAAAAAATAAGCTAGCCCACAGGCTGTTAGAATTATAAAGGGCTGTGGCTGACATCTAGTCCAGGTGGTGGTGGTTAAAAGTTTTGCATGAAATACATCTTTCACTTAAGTTTTTGTGACTGCATCTTGTACACTTCCAGGGACATGTTTATGAAGTGTTTCCTGCATGATGTGTGCCACATAGGTACAAAGTAATTTCAAAGCATTCTGACCCCAAGTTACCAAGTTTTTGCATCTCTACAGCCATGGGCATAATGTAATTGTCTTAAAGGTAACCTTTGTGTGGGCAGCTATTTCAGGACATTTTGATAGATATTTCCCTTCTCTGGGTATTTGAAAAGAAGACAGTTTCCTAGCATATGGTCTGGCTTTCAGGGGTAGAGAGAAGGAACAGAAGATTGTCAAACAGGGAGTGTATTTGCCTTTAATCACAATACTTTTTCTTCAGGTGTTTGTTAACCAGCTGGACATGTCTATCTTCAGTTCTCTAGCTTGCTCAGACAATGGAAATCCTAAATAGTCAAATTCACATTTTGTATCTTGTCTGATTTCCTCAGACCACCAATTACAAGAACAGTGTAATGCAAAATAGTAGCCACATACAAGTGCATTTCTTTCCTATTTAAAGAAAATATTAAAAAGAACATGAGTCCATTTGAACCTATGTCTGAACTGTCAAATTATGTTCTGTTGTGTACAAGCACTACTTGCGATAAAGCTATTTGGCAGATCTAAGTAATTGCTTCTTGTAAATTACCATCATTTAGTTTCAGAGAACTCGTTTTCTTTTCTCTGTTTTTTCTATTTTTTTATTTTTCTATTTCACCTCATTGGCTTGTTCAGATAATACATTTTAACAGTCATTAAAGGATAAAAGATTATAGTAAAAACAAAACAAACAAACACAACAACAACAAAGACAGACAAACCAAACAAACAAAACCCCAAACACACAACGAAAAAACCCAACAACAACAAAAAAAAACCCCACCCCATCCTCTTCTGATCTGCTTGCCAAAACTGGTAAATATCTGATTAAAGATAAGAGAAATGCTGATCCACATGATTTTTAGCATTAGGCACTAAAGTTGAATTTTAGGAATAACAAATTCTCCATTTTCCCTGCACTTTCAGATACACTTTTAATACACATGAACAGAGAAGCAGAAATAAGTTTTCTGTTATGGGGTACTTCACTGAATTGGTTTGAGGTATAGAAATGTAAGTTTAATTGTTCACAGTCTACAGGCAACAACATGTGCTTCTACTCTTACAAAACAGCAAAATATTTCAGGTAGTCTTCTCATGAAAAAAGGCTGAAATAGGAAGAGTTACTCCTGATAAAACCTAATAACCATGTGGGAACATTTAATTAAAAAAGTAATTATGGTACAGGAAAAGAAATTACTGTGATCATTACTGTGATGTTCTTCAATAAAGAAATTAGGCATATATTTTTATTAACTTATTTATATTAAGCAGTATCCTGCAAGAGTTTTTATTGCTATTGGAAAAAATAACTCATCTGCTATTGCTTCATATTAATTTGTGCTTTAAGTGTACATGGAATTTCTTACCTGTTCACAACCTCAGCATGCTCTATGCATCCACAGTATGTCTCCGGTATATCCATCTGTGTGAGGACTCTGTTTCAGAGCAGTCAGAACATAATTTAAACCACAAACAACCCAAAAGGTCAGAAAGCATATCCAAGCTGTGATATCCTTTGTTCTACTTGTTCAGAAGGATAAGTTTCTCAGACAAGTAAGTCTGAGTCTGAGCAATGCAGATGGAGTGACCTAGGACAGAGCTTTTCAAACAGCAGTTTACAGTGACTGTACCAGACTAGTTTCCAGACAGATGAAATCCATCCTTTCTCAATCTACACAGTTGTTCATATTTTTAATCCTACATAGAATTTATTTTTTTTTCCACAGCTATGCAACTTTGAACACTTAGTATGAAACTTCTTACACAGTCCTCAGTCTTTGACTGGAGTCTTTTATGTAATTGTGGCAAAAGAAGCATGTGATTTGTCATCTCTACCATTCCTTTAAATAGTTATCTAGAATCATTTTATATTTAAATCTCTTTCTTTCTATATCCATAAGAACTTTAGCTAAATTTCTTTCAGAAGTTGGCAAAACAGTCTATATAACTGAAGTTAAAATCTCCATTTATTTCTAATTTTAGACAGAGGTTTTATTGCTCCATATTTGAAACATTTATATGTAATGAATATGCTGACTTTTTAGTAGGCTGTACTATAATGTTTGCTTTCAGGCAAGCAGAAAAGTGTAAAGCATTTCTGCCTTGTAAGCCTTCATTTACATTTAAAGAGTAATTTTAAGATAATAGGATTTTGAGAATTTAATTTATCCATGGACTGCCAAGAACTGTTCTGTCTCCTAAGCAGTCAAGGCTACTGCTTCTTGGCAAGAATTTTATTTAATTCTGTATAGATGACTACAACTGAGTCACAATGTGAACATTAAAGGTCACACTGAAATTCAGTAGAGATGAGAAATGCAATAATAAATAGAAACATGCACTGCCTATGAAACTAAGGTGGTAGGACTGAGTTAATAAACTACTTAATGCTGAAAGACTCAATGCTGATTCTTTCTATGGAAAGAATCTCTTTTAATAGCGGTTTAGTAGTTTCTCAGCATCTTTTGCATTTCTTTTTTTCACTTAAAGCCAAGATGATTTCCTAAAAGGAATACACAATAGAACATATCTTTTAGTATAGTAACCAAACAAGCTTTTACTACTTTAATATTCTTTATTTGTATTTGTTGAGAGTATCGATGGTTTAATCCACCTTGAATCTCAATTGAAGATATTTTGCATATTAGCAAGCTAGACTTGGTTGGACTCCTTGGTATGGTACTGTACAAAACAATCATACATAGACCAGCATTGTGGTAGAGTGTATCAACGTTTGCTAAAAGACATAGTACTTACCTGCTAATTACCATTTCTCCAATGATGGAACTGCTACTTGATTAAGTAATCATTTGCAGTCAGTCTCTGGATAAGATCCAGCATGTAAGTTTCAGCTACTATTCAAGATAACTAAGTGAAACTCTGCAGCTATGTCTTGAAATGGCTACAATACCCAATGCTGCATCTTTGCAGGATAATGGGAAAGCTGAGAAAAGCTTTTATAAACTGCTGTCATATATTTTTGTCAGTACAAATCGCTTTAAAGTTCTTAAGTTAGCTTAGTCCATTTTTTGCGATGGGTCAAAAACTGCTAGCATGTCTTTGCACAGAAATGAAGGAGGAGCTCTCATTATCAATACTGACTCTTATTTGAGGGATCTGGTTCTTAAAAGCTGCTTTGTTACTACCTCCCCACTTCCAAATGTTATTGTTCATTTCATGGAAAATCATCAAACCAATTAATTTAAACTGATATTGAAAATACTTTATACTAGCAAATGATAAGGAAGCTGCATATTAATTTCTGTTAGTTCTTATTTTTCATCCAGTCTAGAGAGAAATAACTTAAACAATATGAATGTGCCTCAAGCATAACAATGAGACCTTGTCAGGGACTTAAAGAGACTACCGAGAGTGAGCTTAACGAGAGTGAGTCGTTGCAGCAAATAGACCCTTAAACAGGTAAGCATAGATATGCAGACTTGCTTTTGGTTTTATAGTTGTAGCTTAATAGAGTTACTTTGGAAATTGCAGTGGTTTGGTAGAAGTTTGTCATATCCTGTACACTTTTAAAGAAATAGGCTCAACAGACTGATATTTCTTTCATGAAACTGCTTTTGCAGACAATTTCTAATTCATTTGAGTAGGTATTTCTACTCCACCCCAAGCTTCATCCTAACCATATTAAAATGATTAATTGACTTTTCCACTCTATCAGTAATAGGTCCATGAGCATAAGATAAAGATGAAATTGTGACTGAGATCTGGGATTTGAATTACTTTGTAACTGCTAAATCAGTATATGTTTATCCAGTCAAAAACCTCATAAGGGTTCAATATAAAAACAATACAATTACTATATTTACACTTAATCAGAGCTATAGCAGCTTTACAGAGTTACGTCCTCATGCTGCTTTATGTATTTTTTTTTTCATTCTGAATTTTATTTAACTCCAGATTCAAAAAAGTGATAACTAATCAAAAGATATGCCTGGTTCTGGAATGAGTAAATTATATCTTACTGAAATCCTTAGGGTATTTCCATCCCTTATGGTGAAAACAGTATTATATCCAATAACTTGAAGAATTATTTTGTGGACCTTACATTCAGTTGTAACCATCTAGAGCAGTTTTAATGGATTTCCCATGGTAAACGTTAAGCTGAATTTTACTGACCAGAACTGATTGCCTTGGTCATCATTTCATCAGGCAATTGCAACATTAGCACTTATACACTGCAAAGAAGAAAATATGAGCAGAAGACAATATGAACAAATATAGCAGTTTAGTTATCTAAATGACTTTCTGTGTTTCCATCTTGATCCTGTACAGAACTACCCTAGCTAGGTTAATAGATACCTTTTTTATGTTCTCACCCATACTTGTTGATTAATAGTTTTTTATCACATTCAGGGCATTATCTTTCATATAGTAAAAAATAGTAATGTTTTGCTAATATTTACAATATCAGCCTACTATTTCAGGAGAATAAACTGAAAAGCTATAGGGTACAAATATAATTATGTGAAAAGTAATCAGTGCAGATTTAACACATAACATCCTATACATGCTTTTGCATAGGTCTCAAAATGGTGCCTTTTTTACATAGTTGTTTTAATCCAGCTCAGTAAAGTGAATATTCTAGCAAGATAAAGAGATTAGGTCTGTATATAAATAATCAAATATCTTGTATATGTTTGGACTAAAGAGCAAGCAAAGGTGAAGTTTACCTTGGGAAACAAAATTACATCAAATTAGCCTTTTCAGGAGATAACAGTAATTCAAAACAGATACCTGCCTTTAATGGGAGCTCAATACCTTTAGACTAACTGATCCTAAGAAAAAACCCCTTTTCATTAAGGATTACCTGTTGCTTTTGCAGAGGCATTATTGAAGATTAATTAATTTAATGGAAAGCCCCATGTAACCATCAAACTAAGAATTCTGTTGCTAAGGCATGGCAGCTGACTTACTTCCATTAAATCACACTGTTAACATATGCACCTAATCCTGAGCAGGTGAGCATATTGTTTAATGGATAATTGTTCCATCTGAACAACAAACACATTGAAAAACTTGGTTTGTGTTTCCAGGAAAGGAAAAAAGTGAAAGTAAAGATAATTACTAAATTGCCATCAATTTTTTACAGAAGTTGTTGCTACAAAAATGTTTAAAACAAATGGTGGAGAAACTATTACTTATCAGTAATTTACATATTTCTGAGACTTTGTGCTGTTTTTCCTAGAAAAGAAAAAAAAAAACCAACACATTTTTTCCTATTATAGTTGATTGAGTTCCAAAAACATATAGTGGAACAGCTTTCCTTTTTCTTCCAAACTTACTCTGGAAGCGCACTGAATACTAGAGTAAGGTCATGGCTGACAAGATGATGGGGGGGGGGGTTAAATCTTACAGCTTTATTCATTACAAGATCACACCACCACTGCAGTCCTCATGCGTTTTCATAGATAACCTGCACTCCCACTTGACAGGCTATGGTATCTGTGTTAAGGGTTACATGTACTCAGGTTTACTTGAAAGAGAGGAGTGGAAGGAAGTGGCTTATCAGCAATAACAATTGAAATTAAAACCTTAAAGCAGGAACCTCTACTTCTGTAGCTGAATGAATCCATGAATCAGCTGATGGATCATCATCAGAAGGGTGTAATACAAATAGGTGCAGCACACTAATGAATCATGCTTTCAGTCTCTCTGTGCATCTGGATTAAAACCTAAATTTCCAAAAGTGCTGAAAATTATGATCATTGTGTTTCTTGGACAAAAATAATTACTATCTGGGACACAGATCTTTAAAATGTAGGTCTGGCTCTATATTGTTCTCTCAGAATCTCAGCTCTTGATTGGATACCTCAATGTGAGATATACAAATGTTTTTTCAGCTCATCTGAATAAATAATATGAGCCTGGATAAGGCTCAAAATACTTTGAGATTACTGGAAGAGAGGCAAAGATCACTGTTGTGATGTTTACTTGGGAAATTAGGTAGGTAGAAATGGTGAATGACCATGCAGAGGCAGCAGAGCAGATGTCAGACAGCAATGACTTACTGCCATAGCCTAGCTGTGGTCAGTGCAAACCAGAAACAATGAAGAATTCTGCATTATTTGTCTTTTATAAAAAAATAAGAAAACTTGACTTTAAATCATTCATGAGAATTACTCAAAATTCATAAAACTAGAATGACTCAAAAAACTAAATGTACCTTGGAAATATAATATATATAGCTAATGACAATAAGCTTGGAGCTATTGTTTCTGCCTGTTTCAGTTTTTAAATAGTGAAAGATTTCACCTGACAAAAGCTAGGAGAAAGGAAGGAATTAAAGAAAGCTTTTTCACCCTCAGCTGATCTCTCTCATTTTTCTGGCATCAAGTCATCTCATTAATTGCCTGTGCATTTACTCAGGGGCTTAATATCATTTACTTCTAGTCCCTAAAGTTCTCAAAAATCCAGATGATTGAGGCAACAGATATGCCATATTTATTTCAGTAAGTCCAAATAATTTATTTTGTGCCTTACTCCCTTTCGTAGAAATACAGAATCAGTTATGGCTAGCTCCTGTTGGTCAAATTTCAATGTGATTAGCAACTGTAAAATCGTGCAACATATAGCAGTGTTGAAAACTATACTGTTACTTTAACAGAGCTTAAATGAATCCAATTACTCTGTTTTGGAAACCAAAATAAAACAATGACCTCAAACTTACTTCTTACCACAATCCTGTATCTTCTGTGGATATCTTTTACCAAACTTAACCAATATACCAGAAAAGGGCATAAAAATATCATCTGTAACCTATCCTAAATAGTTTAGATAGTGTTTATGTTTACATAGCTGTTACTGTCCATTACATAAAATGGTATTTAATATCTATTAGCCAAACCTGTCTTCTCAACAGAGTATAAGAGAATAATGAATCTATATTTTTACTACTTATCTCTAGAAGTCAACTTTAAGTTATCTGCATAGCTTCATTTTGTGAGACCATTACTTTCAGAGATGAGACAGATGACATTGTGACAAAAGTGTGCCTGAAACTTTTTGACTGTGTTTTACTCATATATAATTAAAAACTATATCCAATAAAGCAGAGGTAACATATGCAGTTGAAAACTCTGCAATGGATTCATGTAAACATTGGGAAGAAACACATTAAAAGTAGTTTCTCAAAGGAATTTTTTGATGCCTTAATTATAAATTGCTTAATTTGAACGTTTATTGGCAGGCATTTTGCACTTCTAAATTTCTGTCTAGAAGTAGAAGTTATGAGAATTTTAAAATAGTCTAAAAAAATAATAATCTTACATTGAGCTTGTTGTTCAGGCAGCCTAGGTCAAAAATCTTTAAATCTATAACCAGTTCTGATTAAAATAATCTGATTTTACTCAAATACCCACAAAAGAACAAGTCAGATAAAAGAAAAAAATAGTCCCTCTCCAGTAAGGGGACTGATGTTGCTACCCCATTGTATTCAAGGAATCTCTCTCTCTGAATTCTAACATATATTTGTATCTTCCAAATGGGTAAACTTTCAAAAGCTTTAATATGATATAAATAGAAGTGTTCATATCTTATTAACTCTGTAATGAAAATTAAATTTATCTATCCAAATGCCTTTTTATTTCTTTTATTCTAAGCGTAGAAATATGTGTATTCTTACAGAAACCATTAAGTCTCTTTATAAGGATTCAAACTAATGCCAGTCACTGTAGTTTAAAGTATGTTAGAACAAGACCATACAAAAGTGCCAGTCATATGTAAAGATATAGAAGTAATTAATTCTATTTTTTTGTTTTCTTGTTTACTTCCAGGAATAATGGGTACATCCTTTCCTGATAACAAGGATACTCTCTCAACTACTTCTATTATAAACTTTAAACTATCTAAAATAATTAATTATGTAAATATCTGATTCTTTTTAGATCAGTTCAATGGTAAGCTGAGAAAAAAATAGTCAAAATTTTGGACATTTAGCTGAACTGTTTGGAATATCTGAATTTTTTAGGGTTTTTTATTTAGTTTTCAATCTGTTTTAAACTTGGACCTAACTAAAAAGGGAATTTTTTTTTTCTACTTTCTATTTAGATTTTTTTATAGAGCTTTTTTACTGAGATAATTTGCTAAAATTCAAATAAAAAATTCCTGTAATACTGAAGCTACAGTTTTCAAGAATGTTGCTATCAAATGCCTTTCCTAGATCTACCTGTAAATTTCAGAAAATAAGATAATAATCTTGTTTTCTGCTCCCAACCCCTAGCTCTTAGTATAATTATTACATTATCATGAGTATTCTACAATGTTGGGTTGGAATAGTAGTGGCATTCCTTTTGTACTGGTAAAGATTGACCATAGACCAGGACAATAGCATAGAGTCTTTCTTGTACAGTGGTATCAAGGTTTTCCCTCTGCATTAGATGTTAAATTATACCAATTATTATGCTTAATATACATATTGCCTACACTTAACACTTTATATCTGTGCATATGAACATATTATTTATATGGTGTGGTTAAAATTTTCTCATTGCAAATATAAATATTTCTCTATTACTCTTTCAAGCAGAAACAAAGTAAAATGATAGATACCATATAGTCTCCTACATAACATTATCACATGTGAAAATGGGTTGGTGATTTCCATTATCAGTTGTTAAAGTAATTTAGAAGAAATTATTGTGTTTTACTCTTTGGACTTGAGGACCAAATTCATAGAATCACAAAATGGTATAGGTTGGAAGGGACATCTGGAGATCATGGAGTCCAACCTCCTTGCCAGAGCAGGATCACCCAGGGCAGGCCACAAAGGAATAGATCCAGGCAGATTTTTAAAGTCTCTAGAGAAGGAGACTCTACAACCTCTCTGGGCAGCCTGTTTCCCTCACAAGAAAAAAGTTTCTCCTCATGTTCAGGTGGAACTTCCTGTGTTTCATTTTGTGACCATTACCTCTTATCCTATCACACGGCACAACTGAAAAGAGACTGGCCCCTCCTACTCGACTCCCACCCTTCAGATATTTGTAAACATTAATAAGATCCCCTCTCTGTTGTCACCTCTCCAGGCTAAACAGCCCCAGCCTTTCCTCATAAGAGAAATGTTCCAGTCCCTTTAATATTCCCCTGTCTCTCTTGAACTGTGCAGACCAGAACTGGACACAATACTGCAAATGTGGTCTCACTAGGGCAGAGTGGAAGGGGAGGAGAACTTAAATTTTTTCATAAGCTGCCTTTAGTGTCTGGCATTGATATTCCAAAAAGGTCTTTCCAATGCTTTGGTATTAACCCCATGTATGATAGGAGCAACTAGTAGTAAATGACAGTATGCTGGTCATCTGGCTGTAGTCTAGAAAATACCAACAGTCAAAGGGTTAATGTAAGAGTTAACAGTTGCTTCTCTCTCTTGGGCTTCATGCAGTGTTTTTGGAATGTTATTCAAAGGCTAACCCTGTCCCCAAATCATTTTTATAAACAAAGCCTGCAGTACTTAAACCTGTCTACTTCAAGCCTTGATTAATGACGTTAACCACTATTCTTGCTCTCCTCTCATAGCTGCCAGATGGAATGCTGAAGATTATTCTGCATCACTTAATTGGAGTTTATAATTAAAAAATGGTGAGTGTTATGGACTATGTTTTGTCCCTTTGATCCCTACACAGATAAGTTACTTTAATCAGTAATTCCCCCATGTCCTTCTCAGAGACTGTCTGAGATCATATGCCTCTGATGTCTACAGTATTTGTTACTTTTACATAATTTCCAAAAATTATGGAGAAAAATTCTGGTCATACATGTTTTTCTAATTCAGAAAAGTAATCTTACATATAGAAATACAGCTCTTCATATGGCGTTCTCTGCATACCTCCCACAAACATGCAGCAATATACTCTCTATACAGAAAACCAGTAATATGTGCAAAACTATACATATAGCTTCTGGATATCTTTTTATAGTTCAGTTAAAGACAATTTTGAGAAGTGACTTTCTGCAACATTTTGGAGGACAAACTGAGAAAAAAGCAATTATACCTCTGCTTCTGTTTGTAGCAACAATCAAAATGTATGTGCATACATGAGTGTATATATATGGCTAGAAGTTTGGATAGTCTGCAAATCTGTGGAAAAGTTCTACAAAGTGGAAGGAATTATCAGAAAGCATGGGGAAAATTACTATGAAATTCTGGGGAAATTCCTGGAAAGCAAAGGGGATTCCTTAGAAAAGTTCCAGATTTAGGAATCACTAGAAATACAAACCAAACCTGAAAAAGATTTTAAATCAAGAAATGGCTACAAAAGTTCTGGCTTACTTTTGAATTGGTTTCAGATCCATGAATTCCTAAAAGACTGTAAGGATTTTCTGGAAATGTTATAGTTCCAGGTGTTACAAGTGTCACAGATCTTGCATATGCAAGATTTTTCTGCATCACAGTAGTACTCTGGGAGTCTACATTAAGAGAGTCTATCATGTCATATTATTAATCTTAAGAAATGTCAAGTCATCAGTTATTAAGAAATAATACATTGGAATTAAAGTGGTGCATATGTTCTTTTAAAATTCCTCCTATGTTGTTATATATATACACGTATGTCTAATTGTATCATCTTTATCAGAACAGAACTTTCTATCTGTATGAAAGAGAGAGCATGTTAAGAATATCATGATTGTATATATGGTGGTATGATCAAGAGCAAAACTGGTTTTTGACTGAAAAAATAACAGTGTCAAACTTGATTTAGTCTCATGAGGACTGTAGTCTTGACTCAGAGAAACATTTGGATACATGTTTTTTAAGTACTTAAATTAAGCATGTGTTTATCTGATGTACTAAATAGATTGCCTCCTTAAAATAAATTTGTATTAGTTAACCCATCTTGTAACTTTCACACTTACATTTAACTAAAGGAGAATTATGCATCAGTGCAAAAATGAAAAATTATAGTGTAGTAGCTCATGGAGAACATACAATATAGTAATAAAATTGAAGCCATATCTACCTGCATTCAAGGTCAGAGCAGAGTTGTTCATATTCAGTTTGAAGACCTAGAGAAGATTCAGAGGTTTGGATTTATTTTCTTCAGCAAATGTTATTTTATGAAGTGTTCTGTTTTATTTTGTTTAGCACATAGCTGTTCTAATATATAATGACTCATCAAATAGCAGATCCTGAGGAAGCAAATAAGGAAAAAGGAGACTACTACCATAACATGATTTAGTGTACATTTAGTGGATGATCTTTAAGTTAAATGTTTTATTCTCTGTACAGAAATAATAAAAAACTGTTTTTATAAAAGAAGGAAAACCATAGAAATGAAATTTGGATACATTTTGAAATAGTAATCTATGAGCTATTTAATAAACTTATGGAGAGAAACCCATTTCCTTAAGTTTCTGTAGTGAAATCACTTTGTATTTACTAGATTTTGAAAGCATTCACTTTAACATAGTTTAGAAACATGGTACCATTGGAGACTTTTGTTAAGAAGGCCTGAATTTTTAACTAGGTCGTATTTCTTATGGAAGCAACTTCGGCCTTCAATTCCCACTGCCCCTAAGTTGCATCATACTAGTAGTTCTCTTCTGTAGCTGCTTCTATTATTCATGAAAGAGAAGTGCTTCAGAAGAAGCAAGAGCTAAACTGCTTTATGTCATATGGAGCTGAAGGAGCTGTGGAAAGGCTCCACAATCCCACAAGAAAGACTAGGTAATCCCTTGCATTCCAAAACCAACCCTGGACACTCTTCAAGTCTTGAGGGCTGAGAAAATAACAGTATCTATCAGCTCATGTACTGTTCCTAATATCATCAGACAACAAAGGAAAATCTAATGCATAGATTTTCCTGAAAAAGGTTTCCTGTGGTGTACAGATAATAAAGAAACAATCTAATTACCTCAGCTGGAGGTAGCAAAGCTCAGCAACACTGTCCCTACAGGCTTCTACAAACCGCAGTGAATTATGGCGCCAAAATGTATTTACTTGTTCACATTTCTGTCCCATATTTGACTATATTGTTCTCACAAAACAGGAAAAAAAATCCAAATATGTCAAAATGTTCATATTTATAGTTAATAATACAGTTTTTAAGGAAAGGTATTCATCTTTTAACTATAATATTTAGGGTTGTTTAAGTTTAATGATTAGACTCTTGAGATTCAAGTTGTTATGTGTAATTAGTTTAATCCATAAATTATAATCCATGAATGTAATAAAAACAGTCATTTTGAAAATCAACCAACAGAGCCCATAATTTTCTGCAGTTACTGTGCTCAGCAAAATCAGTACACAAAAGTCAAAATTACGGTTATTAAGGCATGCTGCTCATCTTTACCCATATTAAAACAAATTATTTGACAAATCAAGGTCACTATCATGTTACACTTGTGGTTTCTGTGCCAAGTTTTCCTGGTAAATGGTAAATAAGGACAAACCACAGAGAATGACTACTGATTTCTCGCTTGAAGACAGTTTACGTAAATAGTCAAGATCCTGGCTAGAAGTAGATTTCTTCTTCTGAAATTACTATTATTTCAGCATTTTATGTTTCTACAAACAGCTGTGATTGGTAATAAGGCTCAATATTAATCTATACTCAGCAAAAAAGGAGTATTTCTTTGTAATTAGGGTGTTTCATTCCAATTCGGTCCATAGCTGTGAGCAAGGTATTTACTTTATATTTAATTGAGGGGTTTGCCTTCTAAACATCTGTCCTCATATGTTTTTTCTTTCATAAATGTTAAGGTCTGTAAAATACAGTTTAATAAGGAAGACATTTCATGTGTCCATCACCCACAGCTGAAATGAGAATGCTGGGTTTGTTCTGGGCTTTTTTTGTGCATTTTTCTGAGAAGCAAGAACACGCTATAGTTCTTTGTGAATGTCAAAATTCAAATAGTTTTATTAGTAGTTTAGTCAAAAGTAGTTTTCTACACCATAATCATGCCATATAAAGAAATCAAGTGCTCCTTCTTGTTCCTCTAGACATATCTGCAAAATCAATGGATTAGTCATTAGGCAAATTGCGTCAGTGTTTATTAAAATGTAATTAGTAATCAAACTTTTTATTTTAGTACCTTATAAGAACTCTTTAATATGTCAAATACTATATTTATATTTTCAGAATATACACATTAAAAATTTTTAATAAGTGTTTCTTGCTAACCCATTGAAGTTCTTCATAATATTAGACAACCATGGATCAAACATTCTTGATTTATACAGAGATCTACATTTCTAATGGACATATGCAAAAGGTAACATTTAGTAGGCAATGTTAAACCACCAGTCTCTTTAAAAATCCATGAGATTTTTATCATAACTCACAAAGACAGGATTTCACACATAATACTTCAGTATAACAATGCCTAACACAGCTTACAAATGGACTTGAAGAAACAGGTAAATACTTGGCTGAATTAGGATTAAAGTATATGCACAACACTTCCTATGCTTAAATTTCAAAGGCGAGAGGCTTAGCAGGTATGCTATGTGAACTATGAGGTGTTTATAGTTGACATTCTCTTCACTTCCAATGTCTTTGATCATTGGCTTCTAAATTGCTTCCAGTTACAATCATAATTTTATTGTGGTCCCCAAAAGTAAAATAGGCATTACAATTCTGACAGGTTTGTAACCCCATTCATAACAACTGTGATCCTTATTATTGTAACCATTGCCTTATCTAGAAGTGCAGCTGAGAGGCATGGCTTTTTTAAGCTATCAAAAAGTCAAAAGAAGCATTCCTATAGGATATGAGATTATGACTTTATGATACTTCATTGATAGGTCACTGTGTAGTCCCTATTGATTAAATTGCCCTGTCCTCAGTAATATTTCATGTAACTACAAGAAATATATTTACTTTGCTCATTATAGTATGATGTTCACAAATCTTTGATTTAAAATCCCTCAGTAAAGCTTCTGTATAATTAAAGATCCTAATGCTTAAATAGTCTTTCTGCATAATCAGACGAAGCAAGACTAGAACTGTGTAGTCTGTTACAAAATCATGTTTAGCTTTGTAGCGGTTTCTTCAAATTCTCAAAGCAGACTGTGGTATAATGAGTTTCTGTGAGCAAGGCTTCTCTTATCTCAAGTATTTTAAACAACATTGCTTTTATGGAATAACAATATAACTTCCAGTTTTGTTACATTAGTAATTTTAAATAATCATAATGTATAATATGTACATTTTACTATTTGTATCTGTGTTATTAGACTGTGTTATGCTATTACTGAGAAATAGAGGACCAACAGATCAGCCTGACTACTCTGTAAGGCAAATAAGAACTAGGTAAAATTGTATTTTGCTACTTAGAGATGTGCTTCTTAACACTGGTATACCTAAAAAATAGACCTTCTATAAGCTGCCCAGAAAATAACTTTTTTATAATCCAAGTTCCTAAATGCATGTGAAAATAAAAATGAAAAAATTCATATCTACAGTAGAAAGTTCTGTACACTAGCTAGAAAGAAAGAGAATGGGCATACTACTTGCTATCAATAAAAACTGCTATTTCCTTTCAGCTAGAAAAATTCAAAACTTTCTGACGTAATCTCACCATGCTACTATCAAAGTGACGGTAATTGGTTGCAATTCTCACTAAACAGTTATAGGGAAATTTCATATGATAAAAACTCTCAAATAATTTTGATCACAGAGTTTTGGGCTAATTTCCTTGCATTGTGATAAGAGCTGAGCATTCCAAAAGGGATTAATAATTGAAAAGTTGTGCTATTATGTTCTATGAAGCAAGCAACAACCTGTGATATAAACATTGATCCCTCAACAATGATTCAATACAGTTTTTGTTTTGCAAGGCAAAAGGAAAAGTTCTGGTCTGTGGTTTCAGTTGCAACATTTTCTTTACGTCTGGGCAATTTCTTGGTCCTCATTTGCCTCTTATTGTTAAAGAAAATTTGGAAGAAATTATGGTTTTGAATTGAGGGTGGACAGACACCTCAATGGAATCTAAGACAAAGGACCAGAAAAACATGTAAATAGACTTGGAAGTTAACAGTATTGGAAGTTGGCTAATTCTTTCTGATTAGATTACCATCATTTTGCAGTAAAACATCAGTCTACTGCTGTAAAATAACAGGAAAGCAAGATTTGTTGTCGAGATCAGCCAGTTAGAGTTATGTCTGCCTCTGTAGGGTGCTTGCATAAAAGGCTGAGCCATTTTCACAGATAATCCATTTATAAAACACTGTTATAAACTGTCCATCTTGACAGCAGCATTCTTCCACATGTTCCAGTTGTATCCAGGCAACAGAAACACACTGGGCAGATAGAAGCAGAGGTGGGGATATAAGGGTAGGGGTTCTGGCACATTTTCAGTGACTACAGTGGAAAGGGCAATGGCATAAATACAGAGTATTGATTAACATTTTAATCTATTAGCATACTGAAATAATCTAGTGGCTTGTTTGATATACTGAACATGATACAACTAATGTAGAAAGACATACTGAAAATTTTTTTTAGATTGTTAACTATAAAATCACATCTTTTTGCTATATATATGATTTATTTTTCTACTTATCCTCTCTCCTACTTCATTATTTCATATTTCTGTTGAATATTTACTTTATGGTAAATTCAGGCCACTGTATTAGCCAAGACTGTAGGACCAGATGGCAGAAATTTAGGTACATGCTATCCAGCTGTTAGCAAAAGTATTTTGGTTGCCTAGACATTACGGAATACTAATTATAAACAGCTTAGATAGAACAAGCACAATATCAATTCTTCAAGAACAATTACAGTGAAAAATTATGACAAGTATATCCTTCCATGAAGGAAAAGCTTTTGTAAATGTTCTATTTTGTCACAGAGACAATTCAAAATCAATGGAAACTTGTTCTGATACCCAAAGATCCTTCTGAAAATTACAGTATTGGTCTTGATTACTGTATAACATGGTACAGGAAAGGCAATCCAAATTATAGAAGAAAACATATTGGCAGTGTTACATGTCAGCAAATAAAATATTTAATTTTAAAACATTTAGGCCATGTGATTTAGATGACGATTTTGTTTAGTTCAGTAAGTTGTCAGAACAGTTCTCCAGAATGGAAACGTTTTTTCTAATTCTGAGAAAGAACTTGCATAAAAAAAAAAAAAAAGAAAAAAATTATCCAGAGCAAAGTACTTGAAGATGAAGCAGGCTTAAGCTACTGTAACATTGTTTTAGATTGCTATTAAATAGTCTTCTTTCATTAAAAAAAATATATTTTCTGTACATAAATAATAACCTGAAGCCAAGAGCACCACTGTGATGGAACATACCTGCATCATTCTGAAACAAAATAAGAAAAGTAACCCCCATTGTAATACTATAGCACACTCAGAACTGGTAAGGAATATTGTCTACCATGACATATAGAGCCTAATGCCTGTGAAATGAGATGAGCCTTCCAAAAGCATCACACCTCAGCAGAATCTCAGCTCAGCAGGGAACAAACTCCAGAGCACTTATGGGGGTGTTTCTTCAACTTTGAGTCACTTGCTCTACAGATATGTATCACAGTGTATTACTGCTAAATTGTTGAAAATAAATTTAGGTCTTCAGAGCAAAAGACAGAAAGAAACATTTTGGATTGGATCATACCTGTGGCTACAGAAAACAATTTGGAGGGTTAAGATTTAGTTGGCAAAATTAAAACAGCTAATCAAAAAGTGCTGAAGCAGCATAAGTTTAAAAAAAGGCTGTACATACTGTAGGAAGTGTGTTGTTCCATTGCTTATATCTAGAAAATTCTTAGCTATGCATCATTTGAACTTTTCTCATAAAAGTACAACCTAATTAACTACACATGCTCTCATGTAGTCTTTGTGCTTTGAGCAGAGCATAGTTGACTTGAGCCTGCAGTTCAAGCCCAAAATAAAGGTTTTATAAATAGAAGGCTGCACACAAAACACAAGAAAGGGCAAAATATGCTTGGACAAAAACACTGAAGAAAAATGATAGCATGAATTATTAATATAAACATGTAGAAATTATCAGCAGAACAGAAAGAACTGATGGAAAGAATGGCACTTGCTCCAGGTTTATTTTCTCAATAGTTTAACTACTTGAGCAAACCAGGAATTGGGCTATCTGGGTTAACAGACCATGCAAGGCAACAAGTTGCTGTATGTTGTGGTGCTTTATGAAGCATGCCTTTGTACTCCCATTTTCCTTTCAGAAAAAAATCAAGGCTGGATTTAATTCATTAACTATAGATACATATTGCCATTTCAGATGCCCTGAGGTACCCTGCCTATCCTCAGGCCAGTGATCAAAAATAGTGTGGGTCTCCTCTAAGTCTTGCATCATACCTGCCAGATCCTTAGTGATGTTTTGGATGCCATAGGACATCCACAATGGCACTAGACACTAATGATCAGGCTACTGCATTAATCCCTCAATGTCTCATGGGTTCCTGTCATGAAAAGTGTCACATTTATTCAAGTTAATATATGCAACATAGAAGTGCAAACAGCAGAATGAGACAGAGCACTGAACAACTTAAACAACAAATTATAGAAAGAACAAGAAATACCAAACAGATGGTCGACCAAAGGAACAACTTCTAGAAAAGTCTTTCAGAAATATGAAGGTATTTTTACATATTCATTGAAGAAATAATATACTAAAAAATGAAATTATATGTGGGTAATTTATGAGTAGAAGTATAGTTCATTCCAGCAACATAGTCAGTGAAAACAGTGGAAAAGTCTCAGTTGAAATAATAGATAAATGTTAGCTATCTGAACCCTTCATATACTTCTAGCCTGTTTTTCATTAGCTGTGACACAAAGTATGAATTACTTTCATTCCTTTCTTGTCTTATCAAACTATTTGCTTAGTTTTTAAGGTAAGCAACTAACCATTGTCAATCATACAAATTGAATATATAATTATGTACAACCAGGTTTTAAACAGCAAAATATGATCATGTCATAAAAAGGTTGCTTAACTACCAGTTTTGTGAAAGTCATGATTTGAATATCCTCTGACTGCCATCCAAGCAGTATGTGGCTTCTTACAGTTTGGATGACACAATTTCCCTTGTGAGTCTCAGAAATGCAGAAAAAAAGGTTATAAAAATTTTATTTTAAGATTCCCATTAAAAAACAAAACAAAACAAAACAAAACAACAACAACCACAAAACATTTTGAAATTTATTTGCCTACATTCCCACACTTTCAGGCCAGTGACAAAATCTGTTCTAAGTGTTTCCTATTTACAAGGGGTTTTTGAGGTTAATAGGAGAAATGAAAGATTTTTACAGTGGATTTTCTTGGTTCTTTTAAATTTTTTTGTTTATTTAAACAGCTGACCGTCATTAATTGAATCTTCTCCCAGTCAGAGCTCTGAATTAAATTGGTTCCTGAGCTCAAATTCATCAAGTCATCTATTGTGCAATAGCATCATGGAGGAGTCCTTTCAAAATAGTATTCACATCCTTTTTTTTTTTCTTCTTCAGTAAGACTCTGCATTGCAAGTAATTGGTAATATTTCCAATATTTTCTTATTGCCATACAGTCAAAATGCCCTAAAAAGCCTGAGCTGGTGCCAGCTGCTTCATTTACCTGGGTGAGATGACCAGCAATGGAAACACAAGTGCCATGTCCTTGCTCCTCCTCACTCAGGAAGGTATCAGAGAAACAGAGCACACCAGGGATGATGTGCTATTTCATCATGGTGTGTGAGTGAGTGACAGGCAGACAAAGTCAGTGCCTTCTGCTTTTATCTCTAATATGAGAACATACCCACACAGGACTGTGAACATAAAAGTCTGTCATGGAGCAATAAAGCTCAGAGAGATGGGATGTGAAAAGGTGCATCCCTCACAGGCAGTGCTTAGTTTACTAGCAGATTTTGGCTAAGCATCACTTGGTCTTTATTTCTACTTATCAGTCTTTATTTTTCCAGAGCTATTAGTTACTTTTTCTGTGCCTTGGGTAAAATGCTCTTCTTTAACACAAACTCAAGTAAACCTAGAAGAATTGAAAAATTATTGGGAAAATGGGAGCAAAGAACTCCCAAAGTTACAAAATTGAAAATATTTTGCAATTTTGTTAGATCTAGAATTGGCATACAGTCTTGCCATACGTGCTCATATGGAAAGAATATGAAGCATAATCTCTAGGGCTCCTAACCTCTACTAGCTGCTCACTCTACATACTATTAAACAAAATAGTATTTTTGGTTGTGCTAGCCTCACATAATCTCACTCTGGAAAGG
>JANIJG010010793.1:38056-53770 GCA_024611175.1 Megaceryle torquata | reverse complement strand
TCTTTTTCAGAAGCACATTCCTGCAGGTCTGGCTCAGATCCAGAACAGGATTCCAGTTCAGCACAAATTGTTTTAATCTCTTGTGCACATAAGCTGCCACATTAGACATCTGACATTTTTCAGCCCACTAATATCATTATTTGAATCTATTTATTGATGTCTGCCTAAGATAGTATTTGAAACTTGGTGCATCTAGCCACGAAGTTTCCCTTCCACAGTGCCTCAAATACTTTGCATAAAGTAACTTAGATAAAACAGATTGTCAGAACTGGTTAGTCTTAAACTTATGTGTCTAGATACAGAAAATCATAGCCCATTAATTAGATGTCTAATTAGATACTAATGACTCTTATGTAATTTTGGAAATCTAACATCAAATACACCCCATAAACTTCTCAATTTTAAAGAAATAGAATTAGCTTTCACATTTTGGAAGCATTAATTACTGGTAATAGAGGGAGTTATATAGTACTAGAAAGTGTGTGTGCAAGAAAAGGCTGAAGTGGCAGTAATCCGTCTATGCAGTATTTCACATAGCAAGTATTTCCCTTAGTTATAACACAAGAAATCACTTTTGATCCAAGTTGAACAACGACAAAAAAAGTAAAATGTCAGACTATTATGTTAACATTTTCCAGTTTCAGGTCTTTATCAACTTTCTGAGACAATGACCAAATTGAGCTTTCATGTCTAGACATGGCTAGTAGGATACAGTTGGTACAGCACTACTACTGTCAGATATTTGGATCATTCTTTACCAAGCACAGAGAAAAATGTCAGCTGCGATGTTCACTTGACATTTGGGTAAGTAACTATAACCTTCAGATCTGGTTTTCCTTTTACATGCGGCAGAAAAATAAAAAAGTAATGGAGACATGCAAAGCAGATTTTGAAATAATCATAGCTCATCTTATTAGTCCAGATCCTGCTTACAGGGTCCAATCTAAGTACTTTCACCAGGAGCTGTATGTCACCTTAGAGAAGCAAAAAATTAGAGCAATATAGTGTACTTTTCAACTCCGGCCTATTGAGGTTGTGATCTCTAAATAGGTTCTATCAGTAAGTGGTATGTGGTATGCCTGTATCTATTATCCACAAATGTAAGATGTGCAAAACATGCAACTCACTCTCTGCCTATCTGTATGATAGAGGAACTCCATCACTTTCCTTTACAGATGCCTCTCCTTTACAGTGAACATTCAAATGCTTTTAAGTCTGTAAGTAAAGTCTGTAAACCGGTAAGCTTAGCATCACCGTCTATAAAGTTCTCTCAAAATTTTATTAAGTTCTTAATGGAAGGGGTAAATCCTGTTGAAGGGTGGTAAACATCGTAACTCTGAAATTCTCCAAATTTGCACCATCAACATGCATTTCCCCCTAAGATTTGCTATCTCAATCAATTCAGTAGTGGCAAAGAGTGAAGAGAAAAAATAAACAACCCACAAACAAACAACGGAGCGCTACTATGAGCACTGACTCTGGCTAGTGCTTTGGAAGAGTGCTATTTGAAAAAAAAAAAAACCAAACAAACCAATGAAACCAAAATCCCAGAGGAAGATACTTCACAGTAAGTTTGTTTCTGTAATTTCATGACTTCAACTCCATTTGTTAAAACACTTTAGTGATTTTATTATATCTTTAATTGTATTTAGAGTTAAAAATTACAAAAGCAAATAAAATCTGGGAGCTAAATTTCAGCTGGTGTCCAAAAGAATTTTGAAAACATTTTAAGATTTCTTATTAATACAATTATTTTGTTCTAGGATATTTACTTTAATTATTGCATTTTTTCATTTCATCAGAATTTTCCAGATATATTTTTCCCTGATACATTTTTGGAAAAGTCTCCACTAATGTTTTATGATAGAAGAGAGAAGACTCTGAATATAAACCAGTATTTCTAAACCTTAGTCTTCCAAACAATATCTAAGAGATGTTATCAAAATCAAGCAAAAGTACTGATCAAGGCTTATTCTTCTAAAATATGTACTTTCAGCCACCTGAGAAATGTGGCTAAATGTAAGAACACAGCTTTTTACTGCAGGGCTCCACAGCCTGCAAGACTGAACTTACAAGGGATCCTGGTTTTCAAGTTGCTCTAGAGCTATCAAGTATGGGCAGTCTTGATGACTTTTGAAAAGTCTGATCACTAAATGAGAATTAAGCTTTTGACATCTTAAATTTTCAATAGATGCACGCAAGTTCAAAAATCGATGCTTTTCCATAGCTTTTCCCCTAACCAAAAGTGAAAAATTATTTAAAAAATTATCCCTTGGAAAATTTTGTTTTAATTTAAGTAGAACGTTTAAAAAAAAAAAAAAAAAAAAAAAAAAAAAAAAAAAAAAGGACAATGACAACTGCTTGCTGATGATAGTAAAGTCTATAACCTTAAAGGACATGACACAAATCACTGTGCATACTGTTCTCCCCTGAAAAATAATCCCTAATCAAAATATTAAATTAAGCAACCATTGCTTTTCATGCATGACTGATCAATTAAACTGGACTCAGTTCAGCAATGACATAAATGCACAGAATCCTACCAGGCACAGAATATACCAAGAATCAATATCTCTCTGGAGTTTTCAACATCAGGGCACAGCAAAGATCTGAAAAACTCATCAAGAACAGTTGTCCTATTCAGCAAACTAGGAAAATATTTGATCTGGCAAATCAAACATGAAAGGAACAACAAATCACAGATTTGTGTTATGTGCCATGTTGTGTTAAAGGGACTCAGATTTTTCAGAGATTTTTAACTCCAAATGAGTAATTTTTATTCTTTTTCAAACTGTATCTCCTCTAAATAAAGACATCCTAATCTCCTATCAGAAAGCCAAATGTCTTTAATTACATAACAAAGTTATCATAATCTTGGCCAGATTTTTAGTCTGTAACATGTCCTTGAAATCAAATGGAAATTACTCACCAACAGTCCTCACTGGGATTTTTCTGTAGTTAGTTCTGGCACTGCTTCCTTCTGACTTGTCATGTTTCTGTCTCTTTATATTATGCAGCTGAATAACTTCCTTGAAAGAGAAAAACAAAAATCTAAAACTTTTAATTTCAGTAATATCTAAATGAAACAAAGATTTTGTTTGTTTATTTGTTTTATACTTTATAATCTCAGCTGCTTTTTCAGCTGTATCAGGAGAAATGAAAAGTCAAGTCTTAGTTTCATTTGTTTGTTTTCAGTTTAGCTTATAAATTTTGAATATTAGACTTTGTGTTCCTGGCTCTAATGAACTAAAAGTATGTACACAGATGACTCAAGGTATGTTCAAGGACTATTAAGTATGGAACATTTAAGCAGGTACTAGTTTTATCTACAAATAATAAATTTCATTTGAAAAAGGCAGAAAAGCAAAATTTCTATCTCATAAATAATGTCATTCTGATCTTCTATAAAATACTAGGTTTACAGTAAATGTAAGCTTGTTCTGGAAGACCTACTTAGTTCTCTGGGCACTAGAGGTCACTATTATAGTTTTAAATCTCCCAAGTCTGCTGCCTATTATGCTCCTCACTATACTCTAAACTTGAAAACTTCCCTCTATGAAATGTATTCATGTTTGAATAACAGCACTTGAAACATATATGTGTCTTCTTCAGAAAAGTAAGTCCAGAAGTATTAGTCAAAAGTTCTGTTTAGTAGATAATTAAAAAAAAAATTATTGTGGTTCTACCAGTGACAGGTTTATTCTAATAACTCCAGCAATAAGCATATTGAGAAAAAAAAAGGTAAAATTAGGCAGAGTGGTTGGTTCTTGAGATGCTCTGATATTGACTTATCAGAAGTCCTTACCACAAACAGAATGACACGTGATAATAAGATATCTGGAGAAGGAAAACAAACAAACAAAAATACCCCAAACCAAACAAAACAGCAACAAAACAATTAAAAAAAAAAATAAAAAAATAAAAAGAAAAAAAAAAGAAAAAAGAAAAAAGAGCAAATTCCCTGCCTGGAAGGCAGACCCTCAAGTGAAAAAGACCACCAGTATAAGCGAGGTCTGACTACAAGTCCTGTAATTACTTTCAGTTGCATCATTTAAAGCCAAAGATGTCATGTGAGGAGATTTTGAGCGGTGCAGAGAAAACCGCAGATGCTCTCTGAAAGTGTGTAATTCCTTGAGAAAATTTAGAGAAGAAAAAGCTCTCTCTCACCTTTAAGGTCTTTCTGTCTGCTTCAGGGGATAATTTTACCTTGTCTATATAGGACTAAGGACCTCTAGGAACTAGAAAGTATGAATATGATTTTTTTACTTTCTTATATTTTCTGATCTCAGAATGACCAATTGTTTACATATTGACAATATTTGTTTGAATTCTGACCTTCCCTTTCAACATGAACTGCACCTTACTTTTTCTATCAGGAAAAGCGAAGACCCTCCCAAATAAATGAAAGAAACAAAAAAATGACAACTAATGTCACAAGCACTCATTGGCTGTCTTCCATGCAGTGTCTCATGAAAGCATGAGACACTGTCAGGGAACTGTACACTTCACTATGAATCACAGTCACCACAGGAGTTTCTAAACTGATCTATTTATTCATTAAGTGACTTAATACCATGACATAAGATGAACACACACTTCTTAGCTTCCTGTCTCCATTTTCATTCTGTCAGTCCCTTCCTCCCAGAGTACTTTATTTTTTGTCTCTTTTTTCCCCATTTAATCCTAGAATAAAAATATAAGACTATTAAAATTACAACAGTTTGTGTTTTTTTGAAAGTTAAATCCTGCCCATTTCTTTATTGTGTGTCTAGACAATACACAGGGTGAACAAGAAACCCTTTTAAGGGCCAAAGAGATTCATCCAGATGTGCTCAGTCTGCACAACAATATGTTCTTATGCTCTCAAAAAACCAAATGCCTAAAAATCATAAATCTAAGAATTAATTCCACTTTCACAATAGTGGAAAATTAATTTCTCCTTACAAAGAATGAGATGATACACAGCATGAATGCATGTTAAAAGATATAAGTGGATATCTCGACAATTCATAAATCCTTTGTGCAATAAACCCAGCAAAGAAAGAAATTTAGAGAAGGAACATATTCACAGACAAAGAGCAGGAGAACAAAACATGCAAGAAAACTAAAAATATTCTGTCACAAAAACCCTCATGATTGTAGAAAATGTAATCTCATAATCACAAATTTGTAATCCTCATGGCTGGCATAAAAACATTATACTTCTATTGGAGAGCAGAGTGAGTAGCAAAGCATTCTTTGTATACAAAGTTGTCAACAAATATAATCGTATATGTATTCAAAAATTCTAATGCAATTCTAAGAAGAATTGAAGCCAGGCAGTGTGGTGAACATAAAGGTCAATCAGAGTTACATTATAAACATTCTGTTCCATCTTTTATCCATTCATCATCCAGAGGAAATCATTATGCTCTGGAATGAAAAGAGAAGAGAATGTATAGGGGGCAATAATTTCTTCTTATCATGAAAAGAGCTGGTAGAAAGAAAAAGTCTGGTTTATGGCTTTATTTGCAGGAAAATGGAAGAACAGCTGTGCTAAAATACTGTTTGTCCTTGTTATTAAACAAAACATAATTACTATACATGATGGATGTAGAGAGAAAATAACCAAAGTTAGGTCTTGCTCAAGCCTTTGCTCATTTCTAAATAATTTTCCCTTTTCAGGCTTGTTCCAGCTCCTAACAGAACTGTAATTCCTCTCACAATATATACATTTTTCCACTTTGACAAATTCAAGGGCTGACACTACTTTAGCACTGACTTTACCCTGTAATAATATCAATGGCTCCTAGTTAACCCTTGTTCCCCAAGACAGAAGAATAAAGTAATCCATCATGGTTTTTCAATAAGTCACCTTGTTTCTTTTTTTTTTTTTTTAATTATTATAATATTGGAGTTATTTGACAGTAATTTCACAAATAGAGACATAAAGATAAATAGTCAATCTAATCTGGAGAAGTGTGGGTTTTTTGTTTTGTTTTGTTTTGTTTTGTTTTTTTTTTCTTATTTTCTGTCAGATAAAAGAGAATATCCATGGCTACTGCTATTAATATTTATACCTCTCTCCAAAAGGAAAGAAAAAAACTAGACAGCAGACCTGGACATTGATTTCTGATGTACAGGTTATTCTGCAGCATAAAAAAAAAAAAGCCATCTCAAGATGGGACTGAGAATAATTTTCTATGTTACCTAAAGCCCAGAGAGCTGAAAATGGATGACCGAGTAAAGCTGGTTTATCCAGATGCAGAACATTCAATACCTGATGTTAAAAATACTTCTTTCAGACTTTTGCCTCTGAAGCACTGGAAAATCCTGGAGGAGGCGATGCAAGGGCAGCTTGGGACATTAGATGGCAAATGTCCAATGCATTCAAACCAACATTTTCCTCTTTGAAGCTTGCTTCAAATCAGTGAGTAAATTTCCTTTCTTCTGTTAATTTGGGCTCAAGTGCAAATTGAGATCCACACTCCCAGATATACAACATAGATGAGCCTGAATGACTCCACAAGAGAGGGGGGAAAAAAAGTGGAAATCTGAAGAATGCATTCAGTTTCCTGTACTTGACTTATGGTTCTGGGCAGGCCTTCCACCAAGGGCAGAAGGGTCTGTCCCCCTAAAACTTTGATGAGGGTTATCTCAGTGAAGTCCTTGCCCTGAGTTACTCTCATCTTGCACCATGCATTTCTCAGATCACACAAAAAAAATCTTCAAAGGCTTTTTTATCATAGCATCAATACCTCTAGCAGAATTGTGTAATTGAAGACTGGCAGAAGTTCACATAAATGTCCTGACGTCAAAGTTGTTGCAGCATCTTGGACATTAGTCAGAGGGTTGAAAAAGCAAATGAAAAACAAATATTTCCAGAAAAGACAAAATGTTTTAGGGAATGCTTTGCCCCAGTGGGTTCCTAGAGAACTGCACCAGATAGATGGCACTACACAGCTGAAATATGTATACCTGCCCTATTGCCTTCCTACCAAAATTTACCTACATCAAGAACAAGCCATTTAGCCTTTGAAAACTGTCCTTTTAGTTTATGGGTCTTAGTAATCAGCAATGAACACATAGGATAAATATATACGTATGTCAAGAAAGAGAATGAGCACAAGATTACTTGTGCTAGGAAGTCTTATGATAGTTATTCACCCATCCTTTAACATAACATCCTACAGTTACCAAGTGTGTTTTACAGTGGCAGTTACAACAGCATCCCTGATGCTACCCCTTCCTTAGAAGGACTGCAGAATAGGCAGTTCCAGCCTACACATTAGGAATACACACAGATCAGCAACTAACAGCATTATCCTGGAAACTTCTGCTTCTGTAGGAGCTGCATCATCAGTTAGATTCTGTGCACTTCACTCATTTGCTGTAACCACTGAGCAGAAATGATACATTTTAGAGGCACACATGCAGTACATGTATCACAAGCTCAGCTGGCAAATGCAGACAGCTAAGGCAAAAATGGCTTGCTTTCTTTACAGATATATATCAAGACTGTAATATAAATAAATCATTCACAGCAGATATCTGCCTTACTCCTTCCACCCCAAAATCCCATCCTGCATCTATAAAAGCCTCATACTCAGTAAAAATAGATTCTTCATCTAATAACTGATTCTAGTAAGAGAGATTAAGGTCTAGAAAATTTTTCTTCATAGTCACCATTGCCTCTCTCCCATGACTACTGAGTTAGCAGACTAACAATATATTTCAACCTTTCTGGGAAATATCAAATCTCACCTGAACATAGAGAAATACTTGTAGAACTATGAATAACAGGGCCATCTCACATCTCCCAACATAACAGCATTGTTAGGGTGGAATAGAAATGAGTGAGAAGTGATCAGGTAAGCAGCAGGAAAAGAGACAAGAACAGCAAAAAAGAACTGCCATTAGAAGACAAACTAGAAGTTGATGACAGATGGGAGATTCATTTCTGCTGCTGAAGCAGGGAATAACAGGATAGTGGAAGACAAATGGGAGATGCAGTCTGCAAGAAAACTGAACTGCTGACAGTGACTGCTCTCAGAAACAGCCATAGGAAGTGTCACTGGTCCCCACAACCCTAATGCTGAAAAGGCTAAGAAAAGAAATAAAATCAGGCTTCAGGGAGACTACAGTATATTGTTGTAATAAAAAAAAAAAAAGATGGGGAATCACAAAAAATAATTGGCATCATGACATCTAATAAATTTGACAACATATAGCAATATTGTGTGAAGATTATGAAAAGATGAGCACTTCCATTTAATAATGATTTTCAGTTGTAGATTGGATACTGCTCTAGTACAAGCAACAGGGAAGAGATAGCATTTGTTTTCTTTCTCATCTTTGTAACTGACACCTTAAATTTTAAGCTGCCATCTTAGTAATTAGTCTAGTTTACACTTTTAACTAGTCTATTTATACCATAATTTCTCATTCACGTGATCTACTGTATGCTGCATGGAAATTTACAACAAATTTGGGCTCATGTGCACCAACTATTGCTGCTAGCCCTTTAAAATTAAAATTTGGGCAGCTCTAAAATTGAGGGCAAGAGGTCAGGAAGCTTTTTACCAGTGCTTCAGAAAAGGTCACAGATTTTTTTCTCACTGTTTGAAAGAGCACATGGATATTTATTTAAACAGCTCCTCTGATCACTGAATACTATTTCTTAGCCTTTTAGAAGGTGTTTATTCCTGTTTTAAAGGACAAGGAAATAAGGGATCACCCAAGTTTAAAGTTTACAAAGATTGATGCATGCATTCAAAACTCCAACTTCTTTCTAATAAATATTTTTATTTATTATTAGAAATTATCTAAAGCGTTTTTATGCCAAAGTTATTACATCAGGAAAACAATATATGAACTATATAGATTTCCATTAAAGAATCAAAACCTTCAAGTCTTATTTTAATATTCCTACTTCATTTGATTTAGTGTCATTAATGTTTGAACTTAATTAATTTGCTTACATTGAATTCTTAAATAATCGCCCTTTTTTTAATAAATAGCTTAGGTATATTTGAAAATAACAGCATTAATTTTTAAAACCTTTTTTATTTTCTGATGGGATTTGTGTGGCTCTCTAAAGCTATCTGTATATTTCTCAGATCAAGATTTTACACAGTGATAAATGCTCTTACCACATGCATCATCCATTTTGTAAAGTGCTCAGCTCTTTCCAAGAAGAAAGATGTGCTTTGACTTGGACTTGAAAAAATAGTGAACTGAAAGTCACTTGTCACATTGTCAAAGCTTGGCTAATATTTGTTTAAATTAACTAAAATTAAATTAACTGTAATGACTTTAGTCTGTCATACTTAAAATGGCACTATTTAGGTACCTGTAAATTATTTTCTGTTTGTTTTCATGAAAGCTAGGGAAAATGAATCCTAATTATTTTAAATGGAACTGTGCTGACTATTTAATGTGCTGGTACTTCAGCAAAACACCTACTCAACATATTGCTCATTAAAAGTTACCACTTTGGGGGGGGGGGGGGGCGGTGCTGTAGCATTTGGAGAGAAAGGTAAAAACGGTCAAACTTCTCTACATTAGGAAGGTGCAGAAAGTGGATCAAAGGACTAGGTGTACCTGATGTGTAACATTAACTTTATTATTTTGGGCAATTTTCTACATTATATAGAAAATGTCACTAGTCATCAATTTATGACATATGGGTAGTTGCATAAAAATGTGATTGAGACAAAATCTATATTAGAGTTAATGCATCCACAATAATCACTTTGTTTATAAAATTTTTTTATTACTTCACAATATAGTACACACTCCTCTCTTCAAAAGCAGCTCTTTTCAAGTTGTCTGCAAAAATACTAAATTATCACCTAATAATAATTTTTTAAAAATTTTTGCATAACCTTTCAAGGTCCTCAAATAGAAGTAGTATTTAGGTAATTAGAAATGGATGACAAACTACAACATTCTACCATTGCGCTCTAGATGCAACATGATTGATATTCACTTGGAAACAGCAAACGTATTCTGAGTGGGAAGGGTAAAATCACAAGCATGTCTATGTAAAGGGTGGCCCATACAGTGCTATCATGACCCATTCTAGGGTAGCTCAGATTTTAATAGGAAACACTGCCTATGCATACAGAGACAATAAAACTATGTTCTTCACACGCATTTTCAAATCATATTGATGATGGTACGTACTACTTTAAAAGGGCTCATAAATTTGTCATACTGCTTACCTGATGTTGTTTCACAGTGCACTCTGGAAAATTACAAATCTCATGTCCACAATCTGCTTTCATCATCTTAAAAAGCTGATTTGCTTTACATTTTGTAAGTGCCAATGATGAAATAGACTGAATCTTAATTGACTATGCTGTTTCTTTCTCCTTCCTGAGATCCTAATTAGTATTTACCTGCTTGGAAGAGATGTTGCAAATAAAGAGGAATTTATGCATATGAAGATTGTGTGACTTGCCTTAAAGACATTCTTCTTCTTAATGTCATTACATGTACTGTGGCATTCACATTACTTTTCTTCAACACTAATATACAATTAATTGCCTTTTTATAAGTCTGTAATTTGGTCTTAATAACACCAGTAACCCTTGCATCCTTTCACTGTCATTTTCATGTACTTTGTAGATTTACTGGGATAGCAATCATGTGAAAAGTAATAATCCTATATGGGGATTGAAACACAGGCAGGTGGATTGCTTTCAAACTCAACCATGTTTTCTTGCTGATAGGTTCTATTGTGCCTGAAAACAGGCACTTTAAAACAACCGTTCTTGCTTTTAATTTCAATTGAACTGTCCTGAATACAGTCACTAATTGTAGTAAGAAAGACAATTCACAGGCGTTTGCTTAGATTAATGCTTATAAAGTGATATGAAAAACAGAGAAGCAGGTAGTATTTTTTTCTTTGCCTTAGAAAAAGATCCAGAACACAAAAATGTGAAACAGAATACAGATTTTAATTATTTTTTAAAAAGTTATATACATCTCAATCTACTATAGCAAAGAATATTCACCTGAAAGTAAAGAAATTAACCTTTTCTGACAAGAACAACTGAGTTTTTTTCTCTTAGAAACTTATGAAACCCTTGGAATCAGATCCCTCACCTGTCAGAATATTTTGATAGTTTTAAAGGCAAAGATGATCCAAGAATAATAAAATCCATTGTATTCTCATAGAAGTTGGTGTTGGGATAACTCAAATGAGTTACGTAAAAGCATTTTGGAATTTAGGAAAACAAGAACACTGTGGAAATACTCTGTATTTCCTGATGAATAAGCCTCATCTCAGGAAACCTTCACATCTTATAATTTGCCTACTGCTTTGCTATCTTTTCATATATATATTACTTTAATGTATACCAATTATTATCACATTAAAGAGTTTTAACTAAGGACTCCATGTATGTGTTTGTCCACAGAGTAAGACACAGCAATCAAAACATTTCTAACAATAAAAGCACACTGCTATGAAATGTAGCAAAACACATAGGTATTAATTAAATTCTGTAAGATCATTAGCATAAAAAAAATAAACCATAAATTTTATACCTGGTATTTCATCTCCATGGATAGATAACTGAAACCAAAACATGGTTTAGTAACTATTTCCGAAGTGAAAACATCCATCTTGAAAGTGACATTAAAAAAAAAAAAAATTTCTTTGCTAAACTACTAAATATGCACCAGTAAGCCTTTTTCTGACTGCTTACAGGTTATAACATCTAGCTGTTGTTATTGTTAGAAAAATGTAATTAGGTCTGAACTTCTTCTGGTAAGACCTGTAAAAAAAAATTAGCTGAATTCAAATCTATGTAATCTGAAATCTATCAGCTGTAAAATGACATGTAGGACATAAAAGAATTAAAACCTCTCCACTTTCATAGAAAATACATTTTGATGAAACAAATATTACAAAAGTAAAAACATAATAGAGAGCTTGATGAAGTTGTAGAATTGAACACTGACCACTATGTAGAATTATAGTTGAAGATTATAATTACAGGCAAGAAGGCAGCAAGTAGGCAATTTAAGGGATTAAGAATATAAAAAAATCTAAAAACAAATAACACTTTCTAGAAAGTTTTTCCACTGATAACTGTTTTTAATTCTCTATTTAAATATGACTCAAGTTGTCAAAATTCTGTTAAAATATTTCAAATGAAAAATAGCAATGCCCTGGTTGTTCTGAAACATACACAGTCACTCAAAATCATTCCCAGTTATTACTATTACTACTAGTTATTACCAATGGTGTATTATTTAAACATTGAGAAAGTCTTAGTTTCTCACTATTTTTGCACAGTATTACTAAATGCAAAGCTTTGCCATACCTCTAATTCTCTTTGCCTCATAGAAGCCTTGGGAAAAGATGTCAAAAACTGGTATCATGTTTCCACTGAGTTCTCAAAGTTTGGATTTCCATTTTCATATGTAGTCTGGAAAATATTACTCTTAGATCTAATACATGTGAAAATTCTAGAAGTCACAGGAGTTGCAATTTTTTTGTAACAGTTCACTATTCCTTTTCCTAGTATATGAATACTAGATGTACAAAACATTAAATAAAAGAGTAAGGAGAAAAAACAATTTATAACATTTAAAATGTTATTTTTCAGCACAGAACAGCAAAGAACAGCACTAATATAAATGGAAGAATCAAAATAGCAAAATATGCTCTAAAGTATGCTCTGAAACATTGTTAGATCTTTAATAAAATCATTCATCTCATCTCCAAAATGTTAACATATTCCACACAAAGTTCATTGCTGAAATTACCTTGATAACTTTTCTTCTCTTTCTCACTGTCTTTTGTCAGCTCAGTTTTACAATAAAGAAAAAGCAGAACTGTCCAATATCTTCAGCACAATTAATGTTATTGAAAAGTCATGTCTCATGCTGCTCATATTTTCTTTATGCTTTTTTATACATCTGCTATTTATACCATTTTGAGCTATATTTTCCGATGTTAACTAGAAACAGTCACAGTAAAAGTGATATCTTCTATCACTGGAACATCTTCCAGTCTTTCGTGATACATCTCCCTTTTCCAAATTGTCCAGGAGACATTACATATTCTTATTCTTTTTCAGCTGACATCACAGACCTAAGAGGAATCAGATCATCTTAAAATCAGACAGTAAAGAAAGATTGCTATTTTATCTGACATTTCAATAAATAAAAGGATCTTCAAGATCTTTAAAAATAGGTAGTACAAGGTTGATGTAGTAGCGTATAAGGCTGCTGAGTTTTCATGATTTGTCCTGATCTGTTTAGACACAATTAACAAGGTAAGGTCTGTTTTGTTTGAAAACTTCCCCCCCTTCTTTTTCTTTTTTTAATTCTACCTTACGTATTCATGCTGAATTTTCTCTATAAAGTCAATTAAATTCATATTCTCATTAAGCTGTCTTCTCTCATTTTTTGCTCTTCCTTTTTTGTTTGTTTGTTTTGGGTTGGGTTTTGGGTTTTGTTTGGTTTTTTGTTGGTTTTGGGTGGTTTTGGTTTGGATTTGTTTTTTTTTTTGGGGGGGGGGGGTCCTTTTAAAAGATCTTCTGGTCCTTTTGAGAGCTGACTGGGGCAGAATATCGAATTATAAACACCTCAAAGCCCTGAATGAATCAGGGTCCCATCTCAAACAGCTTGGTCCAAATTCTGTTAAGATACACAGTTTAATCAACAGCTTCTGGATTTTACCAGTGTAAGCATGAGTAATACTTTTACCCTGATTCCACCATCCTGACACTGGAAATTTTATTTAGATCAGATTCTGAAAGTATTTACAAATTCCAGACATTTAATTATATCAGAACTACTTAATTAGAATTTATGAATATGGCTACAATAAATGATAGTTTCAGAAATAAAAACAATACCACATTCTTGTCCTGCAGGACTTAATCTACTGAATGAGCAAATCATAGGAGAGTTCCAGCAGGACAGAAGGAAGTCTAGGGTGAAGGAAGCACACTGAAGATGTCCTCGAGATGGTGGGAAACACCATCTGAAAGTTTGGTTCGCATTGCACAGAGCCATGTTTTTTTCCTTGCTTGCTTCAATCTCGAATGTCTACACTCTAGAATAGCTATATCTGAGTTAATACACATTACCTTTTGTTATGCTTCTCAGCAGAACACAGTATTTTACAATGGTAATACCTTGCTTGCATTTGTGAATTGATGTCTGCACAGGTAACTCTGAAGCACATGCACTGCAGTCCCCCAGTTCCCCATGATTCCAGACCCGGAGTCTGTAGAAAGATATAGACAGGATTTCTGCTGCTTATTATTGTCTTCCTTACTTTTTTTCCATATAAAGTTTGGCTTGTCTTGAACCTCTATTATATGCTCCACAGGTCTCAAAAGTAAATTGAAAAAAAAAGTTTAAAATAATTCCACTCAAAAGTTGACAAGTTCACCTCTTCCCCTGCAATTTGTGTCACTAATTTTTTTCAATTTGCAAGTCACTGATAAAGCACAGAGTGATTTGAGCTACTGAAGCTCTACACTAGTTCTAACAGCTGGCTCATTCTTCTTCTCTAAGGCACTACCATAATTGGTAATTATATAGTCAAGAATAAGATTTTCACATTGATTTTGTTTTGTTAGGATGGATCAGAACCTATATGTATTTTCACCTCCCTCACAATTTCATATGGTTCTGCCTTATTAAGGAATAGATGTTCAGTCCAAAATTACATTCATTTCATTTCCACTGATTGAAACTCTTATTTGTCTAAAGGACAGCTCAGAAAGGCTCTTTTCATTTTACTAGGAACTATTTAGAGGAGCAAATGGCAATTCAGCTGTTTTTTTTTTTTCTCTGACTGCCAGTTACAAACTGCAGGTACTACAGATTTTTTTTTCCTTGCATTATGTAGTAGGAAGTGTACATAAACAGTCAACTTTGAGTAGGAGGAGAAATTTTGCCATCTGGCAAATAACTCACCCACGACCATTCTCAGTTGGATTTCACTACATAAAAATACAGAAATCCAAACCAAATAATTCAGCCCTTAGAATTAACTATCCATGGAAAAATTGCTTTAAATTATTTCTCCCATATGTAAATTACAAATATTTTGCACAAAAATCAATACCTGATTACGTATGTAGACACACATTCATCTTAGGATGTCTCTGAAAAAGAGAGATGCTATCTGGGCAAGAGAAAGATGTCACCAGGCTTCCTACAACTACACAATGACATTAGGAAAACCCCAGTGATTTGTGGCATCTGACATAGCATTGCTGAGTTGCCTGTCAGAGCACAAGGCAACTTGAAGGGTACAATGAAACTGCGGCAAAAAGAAACAAACTACTTCAGGTTTAGGTTTACTGAATGTGGCAATATAGCAGCTACTCATCTACTGATCTGTAGGGGAACAGCATGGACCTGGTTTATAAGAACTCTGAACCAATGAAATAAATCAGAAAAAGAGAACTATACAAAGCAATATCATAGAATGTTAGGGGTTGGAAGGGACCTCTAGAGTCCAACCTCCCTGCCAAAGCAGGATCACCTAGGCCACATTGCACAGGAACACAGCCAAACGAGTTGTGAAAGTCTCTAGAGAGGGTGACTCCACAAGCTCTCTGGGCAGCCTGTTCCAGTGCTCTGTCACTCTCACAGTGAAGAAGTTCCTCCTCATGTTGAGGTGGAACATTCTGTGCTCAAGTTTATACCCATTGTTTCTTGATCTATTGCTGGGCACTACAGAAAAGAGATTGG
>JANIJG010010793.1:17319-37956 GCA_024611175.1 Megaceryle torquata | reverse complement strand
GTCCCAGGGGGAAAAAAAACTCTCTATTTTTTTTCATAGAGATGCTACATGTCAGGAACATGGAAGATATTTGTAAACATTAATAAGGTCCCCTCTCAGTCTCCTCTCAAGACCAAACAGCCCCAGTTCCCTTAGTCTTTCCTCATAAGGGAGATGCTCAAGTCCCTTAATCATCCTTGTAGCTCTACATCAAACTCTTTCCGGTAGATCCCTGTCTCTCTTAAACTGGAGAGCCCACAACTGGGTACAGTATTCCAGGTATGGTCTAACTAGGGCAGAGCAGAAGGGGAGGAGAACCTCCCTACACCTGCTGGACACTGTTTTCTTAACAGAACCCAGGATGCCATTGGCCTTTCTGGCTGCAAGAGCACACTGCTGTATCATGGATAACTTGCTATCCACTAGTACTCCAAGGTCTTTCTGTGTGGCATGACCCCTAACCTGATATATTGTCTGGTGTTATTCCTCCACAGATGCAGGACTCAACACTTGTCCTCATTCAACCTCATGAGGTTCACCTTTGCCCAGCTCTCCAGCCTGTCCAGATCACACTGGATAGCAGCACAGTGTTCTGGTGGTCAGACACACCTTCCAGTTTCCTATCATCAGCAAACTTGCTGAGGGTACACTCTATCCCCTCATCCAGGTTGTTGGTGAAGATGTTGAACAGAACTGGACCCTGTACTGATCCCTGGGGAACATGACTGGTCACAGGCCTCCACTTTAATGCTGTGCCACTGATCACAACCCACTGAACAATGCTGTTGAACCACTTTTCAAGTCACTTCACAGACCAATTGCCTATGCCATATTTCTTGAGTTTTTCTACAATGATTTTATGAAAGACTTGTTGAAGTCAAGGTAAATGACATCTGCTGCTCTCCATCTACCCATTTGGTCATGGCTTCATAGAAGGTCATCAAATTAGTCAAGCAGGATTTCCCTTTGGTAAATCCATGTTGGCTACTCCTGATAACCTTCTTTTCTTCCATGAGATGGCCTCCAGAATGAGCTGCTCTATCACCTTTGCAGGGATGGAGGTGAGGCTGACCAGTCTGTAGTTGCTTGGGTCTTCCCTCTTGCCCTTTTTGAAGACTGGAGTGACACTGGCTTTCATCCAGTCATCAGGCACCTCTCCTGTTCTCCATGATTTTTCAAAAATGATGGAGAGTGGCTCAGCAACGGTATCAGCCGTGATATATTTTTATACTTCTGCATATATTATGTTAAATATACAACAATAGTTTTATAACATTAAGATGTATATTTGCTTTTGTATATATAAATGATACAACCAACATACAATGAAAACTAAGCAGTGGCATTGATATGTCTAACCTAGACTGATTTGTTTCAATAGTAAACTGTTTACTCTGGCTTTATAATATTCTTTATGGTCACGTTCAAGCTTTTAATTTAAAGTGACATAACACTGAAGGTCTAATTCAAAATGGTGCCATTAAAGAGCAGAGCTGTACAGTTTAAAAAAATGTTTGGTTGACAGAGGTTTACTGATGAGTGACCCTACGCCAGCTCATTTAGGAAAGAAAACTGATCTAGTTTAAAATCCAAATCAGCTTTCATGGCTCTGTATGACACAAAGGAAATTGTGTGGTTAATGCACAATGTACCGTATATACCCATTTAAGCACCTAACCAGGCAAATTTGCAAATACCTCTTTTTTTTTTAATTCACATTGTTGTATTTGTGCCATCTCAACATTTGTAGTCTATAGCACTCCCCTTTGGCTGATTGTGATTGTTACATTTTCTGCCAAGGAAAAAAAACATTGTCCAGAGATCCATATGTCATTTTTCTTCATAATTTACATACTTCAAAGTGTTTTAAGCTAATTAAGCATTTAAATTAGTAATTATTATCCATCTAGTTGACTCATATATGATTTTAACATACATGAAAAGCAATGAATTATTTTTAACAGAGATATCCAACTAAGCACAAAAAAATCTTCTAAAATAATTAGTGAAGCTTGCTGTAACCTAGAAGTGAAGTTCAAACTGTAAAGCATGGCTGAAAATATCCTAAAGCTGGTGATTATCCCAGACCTAAATTCAATATTCACCAATGAATCCACAAGCTCTTGGAATTTCAAATTTTTGTCCTTTTAGGTGGCTCTTACAGGTTAACCTAAAGTTCAAACTGAGGTTTTAAAAAATTAGGTACAAGTGAAGCTGCTTGAATTCTTCTTTGCTGATGCTGCCTTTTCAGATTTGGGAGCAGTGTCTGAGTCAGTGTAGACAACTGATTCTGGGAACAATAAGTTACACGTTATGCCTTCTTCTCCCAGTCACATACTTTTCATCTATCCATAATCATGACAGATCTCTTGACCCTAACCTGTCAAAGATATTTGTGCTTTAGTGAATATAGAATCTCCCCTTTCTGTATTTTTCCCCATTTGATGTAATTACATAAAAATTATTTAAACATACCCTAGGAAAAAAAAAATTAATCAGTTGCAACAGGAACATAGGAAATTGTAGATTAACTTTGATGGAACAGCAGCATGACACATGGTTTATAAAAGACTTAGTCACAGACAAGTGCATGATCTAAAATTTGATAAATCATGAACTGTCAGGTTATTGTGAATGTAAATTTTGTGAGCTGGGACTTCTTTATTGTTCTTCCTATCTGTGTCTTGACCTGTTGTGAAAGGAATGAACAATCCCTCCTCACAACCCTGAGTGGTATCACATACAAGACAGAAAGCACCATAATTTGGAGACAAATATCTACATCCAGATAGATTCCTGTTAAAATAATAGTAGCAGTACAGTTACTGGAATATTTAATACTCTCCATTTAATCCAGTAGTTCTGCCTTTTTTTTTTTTAATCAAGGTTTTCAAAAACCTTGAGGAGTGGAGCAGTATCTTACAGTAAGACACCATGCAAGTATCCTGTATCATCCTGAAGAAATGTTACAGTTCTTTGAAGAATAGTATATTGGAAACAAAAAATAAGATCAAGAGTATAAATAAATAAATACATGTGTGTAGTAGAAAGATTACCCAATAACTATCAGAACGGCTGTTTTAGCCTTGACATTTTACAGAATAGATGCACTTACCTTTGAGGTTTTTTGTCAGATTTATTCTTTGATGAATAATGAACCAGGTACAATTACAGTCTTGCTTGTAGAGTTCAAAAAGTTGCTGATATCTACCTTTTAACTCTCCTTCACAGTCACACAAAATAAGATTTCAGCTGCTAGTATCAATTGTCTTTTTTTTTCTTCACCTGCATCTATCACAAATTTAATGACACCCATATTTTCTATGCCAAACTACTGCCATTTGATTAATTGCAAACCTATTGTAAAACATAAGTGTGAACATGATACCTGAGTATCTTGCATTCTCAGAATATATAGCATCATATGCATACCCAAATATTTAAAATACTTGTTTAAGATACTTGCCATTAAAAAGACAAAATAAAAATCTACAAAACAATTATACATGTATTTCTGTATGTATCACCTGCGCATCACTTACGTAAATTGCTAAGTAGCTCAGTTTGGGGTTTAATCTTCTCCAGACTCAGTATTTTTCTCAAAAATATTACTATTCAAAATAATTACAGACCTCTACTAAACTTTCCTCCACATAGCTTTTAGTTATATTAGAAAGAAACATTCATAAATTCTCAGATTATCTCTTTTCTCCAAAACTTGTCTCAATATTTCCAGTAAAAGAACATTTCTATTCCATTTTAAAAATGTTTAACATAGACAACAGGTTGTTCCTACTCCTTCTGTATACAATATCCTAACAGAGATCTCTTAACAGAGAAAGCATCAGTATGCTTCCCAAACAGACTGCTGAGTAATAGTAAAGTAAGTAAAGACTCTTAGTCCAAAAATTAATCAGAAAATACCACCTGATTTTAATAGTATGATAGCACTCTTCTACGTTTGCCTTTTGTCCGGAAGTTCCTTTTTAAACAGGATGAGTCTGTAGATGCTCAATGCCAATCACAGTTCATCATATTTAGGTCTCTGTGGTTTTCTTTATTCCCCAGTTGGTAGTGACAAAATACTATGATCGACATTTCATGGATACCAAAGAACTGACAGATAAGTTTGCAACAAGTATAAATAGATAATTAACACTTTCCCAATTCTCCAGTTCATGCAGACCAGTGAACACTAATGGTGTTAAATATTTATCTTAACTTTCTATACTCACTTTTCCTTTGACAGTTCTGGGGGAATTTATTGCAAACAAGGGATGTGTTTAACTAATGCTTCCAAGAATATTGAAATTATCAGCAACAGCAATTCTGAGGAAATCAGTTCAATCAGTATTTACTTGATTTCTTAATTATTTATTCTAGTAGTAAAGATTGGACAATGTTATAGTATATGCAGCTAATTCTCAGTGGTATGCTCTTCTTTTGTACCACTGCCTGCTTATTTAGCTGTTAGCAAACAGCAGAGAAACAAACATCATGGAGAAATATTATTATATCTCAACACAGAGCATCCTAGGGTAGGATTTGCCTTGAGCCAGAGGCTAGGCAACCTTATTCTGTTTAGATTCAAATGAACGGGAGGAAAAAAAGTTTTATATCCATGCAGCTACTTGATTAAAGTTCATAGTAATTTTTAAATTGTTCACACTAGAAACACCTTAACCTTAGTGTAGTAAGTAGGTCTTTCGACTATGAAATAATGTTAAAAGATATGTTGGAAACTTGCACGGCATAAAATTACAAAATATACTCATTACTGATGTGTTGCATGATTCTGCCATGACAATTTAAGACAAGTGAGTTGTCTTTCAGAGAATTGTAATGAACATGACTACCAGTTAAACATGACCTTTGAAAGAAGGTATTTGGCCTTTAATCTTCAAGACTGTATGTTGAAAGGTAATTAAAGAAAAAAATAAAGAAAGAGTGACACTAAAATGACAGCTATTAAGGAAGGTGTAAATAAACATTTGCATCTGACAGTAGAAATATAAAGTTCAACACTTGAGGACTTATTAATGATGAGAAGTAAAAGATCTGTATTCTTTAGACTGCATCACTGTAATAGCAGAAAAAGTTTTTAAAGTCAACTTAACAGTTTGGAAAATATGCATTTACCCATAAGAAAGTACAGTAGTAACATTCTTAGTTCACTGGACTTTGGATGTGAAATCACATGGAAGTTTCCAAACAGGTCATTAATTAATATTGAAAAAATAAATAGATAATGGATAGGCTGAAACTCAGGTAATGGAGATAATGGTCTTAGAGCATAAAGTCTCTGGGGAAGAGAGATATCTACTATTAAAGGAGTTTGTCAATATCTTCTTCAGATTATCATTCCAGAACTTGCACTATCTCCTTACAGTCTACAGAACAACTTTAAGCACAACAACTGATTGGTTCTGCTGAAATTAGTAATTTTGTTCAAGAAAGTATGGGTAGTCTGCCTATTAGAAAAAAAGTAATGGAACTTCTATGTTCATAAAAGTCTAGGGAAGTTTGCCATGGACAACATCAAAAACACCAAGCTCTTTATTAAGTCTGTCTTTGTAAGAAATTCAAGGGAATTTACTAACTTAATGCTTTTTGTTTCTTCTTGACTGTAGAATAGCCTGGACTTGGATTTACCATCCTCACAGTGTAAATCCCAGCCTTTGGTATTAGTTTTCATGCTAAGCTATGGTTTTGACTTTAGTAATCTGCTTTAGAGTTTTACATTAATGTAACCTGAGTATTTGTTTGTCAATATATGAACTTCATAGAAGTATTTCCCCATTCATGTTACCTATCTAGATAGCATTCCCAGATTCCATGACTTGTCAGAAGCATTGAACGATAACTCTACAAGAAAATGATAGGAGTTGGCAGAAAAGAACTTAGTAAAACATGATTCATTACATGCAGAAATTTCTAAAGAAATGTCAACATAAAACAAAAAGAGGAAAGAGAGAAAGTGTAGTTACTAATTGTGATGTTTTATACCAAAGAAGAGATCAGAATCTGTCCACCTGCATTCATCACCACTTCCAGCATTGAGAAGCAGACAAAATGCCATCATTACATATGCAAAACAAATACAGGTGCATGCTTTAGTAAGTAAGGCAAAAGATAACCTATACATAAATGAAATTATTCTCTGATCATTCACAAAGTGCTTATATCTATATTTTTTTTTCTATTTAATGTTGTCATATATATTCTTATTTTCCAGGGGAGTTAATTTCCAAAACTTATGTGTGGTTTAATTTCTGTTCCTAAATATAATCATGTAATAAATTATTGCCAGTTATATTACTCGAAGAAAAGACTATGAGACAGTTAAAGACATACAGCCAACCTGGATATTCCTGAAAGCCTGGTGGTAACTCCACCAGGGAAACAGACTACTGCTACAAACAAATTTCTGGATTCCAGAGTGAAGTGGTTAGTATTTCTTGCTATTTCTCAGAATTTTTAAGTGGCCACTTGTTTTTGGACCTAGTATTGCATTACCAGCATTCAACGCAGTATGTGCACTGAAAGGATGAAAAGAAAGGATAAGAAAAAAAGGAAGACCTACAGGGAGAGTAATGAGAAACAAAAAAGTAACATTTCCTATGCTGAGGTTCCCCCTTCTCTAAGATACAGTAACTCCATGTGCCAAGCTCAAGTCAATTAACTGTCAAGTTCCATCTTCAGCAGCTGGGCATAGAGTAGCACAACTTAACAAGATCTAGAGGTGTTTCACTAAAGGAGATAGTTATCTATGTCCATACATCATAAGTTTCACCTTCTTGCAGGTTGCATATTGATTTTCAGTAATTATCTGCAAATTGTCCCTCTCTGATGCTGACAGCTTATACTTCTGAAAATCATTTGGCTACCAAACAAAATCTGACATCACTGTCAGATGATTTTTAATTCTAGGCTTTGCACAGATCTTAAGAAAACTATTTCTGTGTAAGTAGGTTTTTTGTGAAAGGAGGGGAGAAGAGGAACAGAATTATTTATTTAAAAATATCAAGCAAGAAAAAGCATAGATTGTGATTAAACAACATAAAGATTAGCTCAGTTTATTGGACCAAGAAGGAAGGAAAGAAGGAAGGAACCCAAAACACCAAGCCAACAAACCCACATATATTGTTCTTTGGAAAAAGAATCTCGTAGATATCTTCAGAAGGAAAACATCTGTCTGATTATTTTCCAATATTCAATTTACATTAGATAACCTTGTAAAACTTATAAACAAAGCAGGCACAGTTTCTCCTCTCCAGAAGTTAAACACGTACTGTAGTAATCAGCTGAGTACATTCCCCAGATTCATTTCCCCCGTGATTCCTACTAGCAACCTACTCAAAACAGTTATGGGAGAAACTTATATCTCTCCACTCAGCATTAAAATGCAACAGATGACTTGCCTAGATTTCAGGCAGAAGCCTGGAATAGAGCAATACTAGACTCAGACTCATCTTGAAGTCCCATTCCACTATGGATTTAGTCTTCTGTAGATGTATTTTTATACAATTGGTAATAAGGAACTGAGTTTTACATTGGCATTACTCAGTCAGCTTCACATAGCTTCTGTGAGAAGTGAGAGCTATCTCTGAGTAATACTGAGCCAGAACTGCTGCCAGACTGTCATTGTTATACTCTGTACTGTAGTTTTGTAGTTCTAATCACTATTCAACAACAATAGGAGATATCTTGCATTTTTAACCTGGATGGTCTGGTTTGGAATATCAAAAGTAAACAATTCTGTATTCTTGCAAGCAACAAGTATACACATTTTTACATATGAAGAGTTTTGTTAACAAATCAAAGGAGATTTACAGAATGGATTCACCCATTTTCAGCAACGTATCTGCACCTGGACTGAAGCAATCAATGAAAACTTATCCCATGTTCCTGAAAAAAAAAAAAAAAAAAAGCTTTAAGGACACCAGCATAGCACATGTCTAGACCTTGTGACCCCTATTTGACCAAAATCTAAGAGTGAAAAAGTATCACTGGACAGAATGCAGCTTAACTTGGAGTCTAACAGATGTTTCACCGTGTGTGAGAAGTACTTTGGCATAGGAGAACTCCTCACCCCACAGAGAAGTGCTCCACAGAAAGCATTTTGAGAAGCACTATTTCCAGCAGCTCCAAGAAATGCCTTAGAAAATAATTATTTTTTTAAAGCTACATTTTCTTATTTTCTTACACATCTTCCCACAAACTGTACATGTAAGAATACTAAGGTAGAAAGTGTTTTTATACTGATTGTTTTTTCCTCTTTATATTTGACAGATGGAGTGTTAAAACAGAATTCTGAGTAAATTAAAGCAATAACAAAATTACACATGGCAGCTGTTTCAGCTATTTCCACAGAGCAATGCTCTTTAGAAAAGTTAATGAATCTAATAGAATTGAACAGACACTGCCAAAGCAGCCATAAGTGATTTAGAATGTAGGGGAAAGTCTCATATAAACATCCTCACCAAGCACTAAATGAAGTAACATAAAACTCTCGGGGCTTCTCACTTCTAACAAAAATTCACATAGATATCTGTTCATTTATTACAATGGTGCCCACAAGCTCTATACAGTACAAGACCTGTCAGAATTTCTATTATACTTCTCATTATTGTAGTGTTTTTAACTTACCTAATTACAAATTTGCTCAAGGCTGTAGCACACTTTCACTTACTGCCTAGTTAATCCCCATTTCCCATACCTTTCAAATTTTGAAATGGTTTTTAGTTTATTCTTCGTAAAGGAATAAAGATGAGAGATTTGTTCAGCTACTGAAGCTGGGCTTTTCTATTTTGTTATAAATGCTGCTTATAAAAGCTAACATGTAGGAAGTAATGCACCATAAATGGTTCAAATGTGACAAATTAGTTTTCTTTGCTGGGGGAGGAGGTAATGATCCTCATCCAGTCAGTTCTGAGTTTGTAATTTGGTGAATAAGCCTGTGGTATGCTCTAGTTTCCTTAAGGGGGCTGAATGTTTGTTCTACAGTACACTGTTGGGTTATTGTCTTCTCTTACAGGGTCCATGGGGTGCAGGATACCCACTGCCTGGGGGGATTTGAGGGGAACCACACTCCTTAATGTCTGAGAAAAGTCACTGTCAGTCCCAGAACAGATCATAACATGAACAGTACTAATTTTAAAATTAATTAAGCCCCTTTAGGCTCCTGATGAGACACTCAAGATCCTAAATGCACTTTAAAGTTCCTCCCTTCTACATATCACCTTTACTGGATGTCGATCTCTGGTTCCTTAGTGTCTTCAAAGGGCTGCCAATGCAATTTGAATCAATTTCCTAAGTGGAACTCTTACAGAGACAAATTGTCCCCTTATCTTCCTCAAAGGAGGCTAAAGTGTAGCCTTCTGGTGTGATGCCATTCATGCCAGTCAGGACTAGAAATATGAAAGCTAAAAAATATAAAATAAGATGTCAGATTTAAAGTGCCTATGTGAACCCCTCCTCAGGGATGCCTGCAGATCTTCCTTAGGAATAACTGGAAGTCCTACTATCAATTCTTGATGACTGCACACAAACAGGATCCTTACCTTTACACTTCTGTGGGAGCAAAGGGTTCTGTTCCCTTCGCAAGTCATGCTTTGCCACTGGTAATATAGTTTACTGGACTGGATGTTTCAGGAGTGCAGATTCTCTAACAAAAGAGGGAGATCTGCTATTTTCACTCATTCTCGCATCAGATAAATCACTCATTTTTCATTTAGATCAGTATTTTTACTTCTGATATCCAATGTAAGAAATTACATTCTTTTCTTCTGTTACTGAAACATTTCTGTAACAGTCTTTAAAACAAGATGTTTTATATTCTATATAAAAAAAGGCCAATGATTTCAAATATAAAAGATTAAATTTAAAGCTAGGTTTTTCTATTTAGCTCAAATTTTTATGTAGATAGTTTTAACTCATAGTATTTACATTTCTTGGACATAAATTTATAGGATTTAATTTAGGCTGCTTAAGCACAAAATAACTGGATCTGAGTACAAAATACGCTTGTATGCTTTTTATGTATCACATTTTTATTACCTTTTTCATCAGGAAGACTCATCACTGTATTTTTTTACAAATTAGAATAATTTGGTTTTCAAAATAAAACTGCTATTGTGCTCAAATTTAGACAAAAAAAACCCCCATCAGTTCTGCAAGCTAAGACATAGAGAGCTAAAAACCCCTCCTTAATGTTTAAAATTACACAATATGTATCAAAAAGCAGAAGTGTTGTCCCATAGAATTTGGAATCATATTGGCAATGTTGACTATAAATAACAATCTCAGCATATGTTACAAGTTGTGGCCCTGAGTAAACACATGTAAGAGATAAGCTTAGTTACCATGTAAATAAAGGAAAATTGTTTACATGTCTTTAAGTAATTTTGTAAATAAGGTTTAGAACTTCAATAAATATCTAAATAGCTATACCCTGCAACATGCTAATGAGATGTCAATTAATTCTTAAAATAGTAACATTTATTGTGTTAATTGAAACTAAACTTGCTATAATGATTTATTAATCCTAGTTTTCAAACTCCTTAATTATCATACCCATGGAAAGACCACACTCATGATTCAAGTGGTTCCATTAAATTAACATCTTGAATAGAGATGCTGAGAGAATATATTCAAGAACTGTGCATTTCATAAAAAAACATATATTTTTATTATAAAGCTAATCTGGCATAGTATCTCAACGTCATTTCTCTGGAGAGATAGGACACGGGTAAACACACTGTATACAGCATACTAACCTACAGTGTCTTCACATAGTAAATTTCAGTATTGCAGAAAAGCAATGTCTGGCTGTTTCTGACATGAAAAAATCACCTGTTCTTTTTAACCACTGAATCTTTATATGGTTTTGATAAAATTATATATTCTAAGTTTTAAAAAAAGAAGGCATAGGAGGTCAGCCTAAGAGATGATTTTTTTTTTTTTTTTTACTATGTGCCAAGTAATCTCCAGATTTACTGATTAAAGAGATTATTTTGATTTACTTAAATCCTGTTGAATTAACTACCTTGCACAGCAGCTACTAATGATTTAGGTAAAGTAATATAATATTAATTAAAAAGCACAAACAAAATCTCAAATTTTAATATACTGCTTTGAATTGAACATGTATATTGAAATAAAATTTCTAAATTCTTTTTCTTAAATCCAGTTCAATGAGAATTTTAAGAGGATTCCACATTTTAAATTACAGTCTTGGAGTCATTCCCTGTCTAGGTTTTATTTTAATTTAGGCTGAACCTGTAAATTATTTGTACTTAATTTTTGCAGTCATAAAAACTGAAGTTCGCACAAACGAGAAAATGCTGACAGCACAGGCTTTTACTTATGCTGAAAACTGGGCCCAAAGGGGTCTACACAAGAGCCACAAATCAACAAATAGGTGATTCTTAAACTCAGTCTTTCTGAGTTTCTTTGTTCTCTCTAGACATTGTCTTTAGTGTCAACGACAGAGATATGAGACAATATATAATGAGGCCACCTCATTAGTGATGCAACACAGACTGGCCTCAGCAAAACCCAGCACAAACATACTAAATAAATATGTACTCTTTCCTCGGAGAAAGCTCAAAATAGCTCATTGCAACTCATTGCAATGTTCCTGCACTTAAAATTCAGAGACTATGTTCAGCATGCTTGCAAAGCCAACAGCCTCAACAAAGTAACACCAAAATATGACTGGCTTATTAGATCTATTCATCCTCCTTCATCTTCCAATAAATTTGCCTCTGTAGAAAGCCAAGTCTTTTTTGCTTCAAGGTCTGATGAAAAACTAATGGACTCCCTATTAACTTTAATGGGCTTTTAGACCGGCTTTTAATGAGAAGTGCTCCGTAAAATGTACACAATTGACATTCCTGTTTATCAAATACATTTTCTTAATAACTAATCAGTGCAGTATGAAATGTTAACAACTAGTTAAAAATTATATAAGCCTGTGTAAGAAACAACATCCATGATGCAAGATGATTAATAACCTGGCAATACCTTTACATTGTGCATCTCTTCCAGCTGTGACCAATTAGGTAATTGTCCACTGGGACTGCCATCAGTAATATTATTACCTTGTTTTGAAGATGGCCGTATAATGACACTTCAACAGTACCTCTGACTGAAAGATGTGGAAGAATGTTGCAGATCTTACAAACACTGTAGGGTGTTAGAAGTGGCCATCTTTCCCTACCTCATCAAAAAAAATTTACAAATACTTCCATGAATGTTAATGGAAACAACTGACTACTGAGGACATCTGAGAACCACTAAACTTCTGTTACTAGAAATGTCAAAATACAAGCCATTGACCAATGGGCTCATTTAAAAATCTAACCCTAATTAGTGAAGGCTGGACTTTGTAATGCATGTCAGTTATAGCAAAAACATATTCTCTAGTTCAGCAGACAACAAAAAGAACAAAGAATCATAAGCTTCTTCAGTTTACTGATTAATACGAGGGATATTTAATGAATATGCTGGATTCTTTCCTGTCCAGTAGACCGTACTTAACTTTTTGAAAGAATGGCAAAGCAGCAAGAAATAGCATTCTGCTTTGGTTTATTTTCTTTTTCCCGCTAAGCTCCAAGGGATGCGCATGCTTCACAAACCAGTTTCACCCACATTTTAGTGACCAGAAAGGCAACTATTTTTAATAGCCTTAAGCCATTTAAGACAACAGCCTTTTTGCACAGATAATGCTCTTGAAGAAGGTGTATTCATCACTTAGAGATGTTATTTGTTTAAAAAAAATCATAATGGCTTGGGTTTGAAAGGACTTTTAATACCCTTTCCAACCCTCCCTGCCATAGGCAGCGACATCTTTCATTAGATCAGGTTGCTCAAAGCCTCATCCAGCAAGATTTTTGAACACTACCAAGGATGGGATATTCACAATTTTTCTGGGTAACCTGCTCTAGTGTCTCACCACCCTCAGTGTAGAAAACTTCCTCCTTATAACTAATTTGAATCTACCCTTTTGCAGTTTAAAAGCCATTATCCAGGAATGTTAGTGGAGAGAATTTTATATTGCCCGTCACCCACTGCAAGGAACTTCTAAATCTGAAGAGCAGATTCAATTTTAAAAATTGAACCAGCATTAAATTAATAATAATTCTATTCTGTTTTATGACTTCAATATTACATCATTTGTGAGTCTAAATTTCTGCAAAAAATCATGGCTTATATCATCCTCTCTGTAAATGTCTATATTTTCACCCGAGGTGGTGTAGTCACAAGGCAAAAATCTAATCATCAGAAACATTATGTCTAAAAATACATAAATGATGCACTAATGCATTAAATGTCCCAAGGAATCTCAGTGTAACTGTGGATATGAATAAATTCAAAAGTACTAAAATTTTAAGATTCTGATGAAAAACTGTAAGGTTTAAATTAATTTGCAATGTGCTGTCACCTTACTAACATGCTTTCTTCCTTCCATTATTTGTTTACAGAAAATTTTCTCGATTTTAAAATTTTTATAATTAAAATGTTTCCTTTTTAAAGAACATTGAAAAATGCTATAAAATCTGAGCCAATAGTAGGATCATGTTCAACACACCATCTTAATAAAAAATATAATTTCTCCTGACACAGCCTAACATATGTGTATTGAAATAATCTGTAGACCTTCATTTTAGGTTTTACATTCATTGAAAGACTTAAGGTTACCCAACTGTGCTCATATGGGAGTTCTTATCCTTACTCTACAACTGTAAATTTAATATTACCTCCTAGGAGCAAGATCTATTCAACATAAGAGCAGAATCTGCCCTGTTGTGATGAAAAAGGTGACCAATTGAGCATTAGGGTGTTTGAAGTGTGGGACAGATAGACGTATGTCAGACTCGATGAAGCTCTTCAGTGAATTAGGTGCCTAAACAACACGATGACATAACGGAGGTTAGATATCCAACTCATACAAGGGATTTTCATGAATCCCCACAGGCATGCTTAACTGCCCAATATCACTGCAAATCAAACCTGAAAAAACATGCATGTAGAGGAAATAACCAAAATGTGATTTTAAGATTATTCACTATTTTAACGCAAGAGTATCAGAGGGAGAGACAGAAAGAATGAAAATTTTGTTTAATTCTTGCAGACTCCAAATGTTGAAGGTGCATCTACAATGTCCTGGAAAAAAATGTTTAGACAAACTCTTATTGTTGTTCTGTTGTTCTTAGTAGCTATAAAGTTAAAAGAATTCATTTAATTTGGATGGCAAAAGTCCAAGTGAGAACAGGCAATTTGCAGATTTCAGAATGCAGGTTTCAAGACAAACTTGCCCCAAAGATTTGTAAAAACAAAAAAAGAATAGCTATACTTTATAAATATTAACATTTTCTGTGATGACTGCACTTCTATTAATTGTATACTAGGATCCAGTATTCTCCAGTGTTTAGCTTATTTATTGCAATTCTTTTGCATTTGCCTTCATTTATTACACTAAATATCAAGTGTATGCAGTGGGATTTTCAAATTGCTTCTGCGCAAAAGCAATCATTCTATAAATATGTCCTTAGGGTACTAAAATATCTATAGTACCTCCTTACATCTACAGAAGTTGCAAACAGAAACTGGCTCTTGTAAAACTGAATTTTGTTTCTGTCCAAGAAGGAAACAAATGTTGCCCCTGGGTATCAATGTTAATCAAAGGCTGCTGGCAGACAGTTAAAATAGGACAGGGCAACATGGAGAAGCATAAAGGAAAAAAACCCAAACAACTAAATTGTGATTATCTATCCCTCCCTATCAGAGTGTGAGTGACACCAAAAGGGAAATTGGGACAACAAAAAGCATTTCTTACTGGCATCAAGCACATTGCCAAAAGTAGGTTCAAAGGAAAACAGTTTTAATAGCGAATACAGGAGATTTACATGGGCAACGGCCTTCCCTTTCACCTCAGCACCTCCAGGGTCTCCTCAGTTTATACTCTGTCATATGTCAAGATTCACCCAAGTCACTGTGCTAGCACAGTCAGCCTACCTGGTCATAACAGAATCAAACCTGCATATTCATGGAAACCACACTTTAGCAATATAACCTCAAGTGAGTCACCTGATGATACAGTGGATTTTTTTCTAGTCCAATCACCATTTTTTCACAGAGGGAAAGCTCTAAAAGATTAATAGCTGGATCTAGCCTGTGCTGTTCTGGCCCCACAAATCTAGTGCAAATTTAGAAGGATTTGATATGAAAAGATAGGATCATTACAGAGGAGTATTGGTTATGAAATTAAGGTTATATAAAGAGCTAAACAATTTATAAAGACTTCCTTTCATATCACTCTTCTCAGTTGTTTTTTGTTGTATTTTCTTTTTAATTTTACTTAAATATTCACATGTATTTATATTTATTCAGACTGATACATGTAACATGCAGATGCCATGAATAATGGTCTCCAGCTACCATTTTGCCCTTTACAAGTTACAGTTCTGTAACATGTAAATGAGATGTAAAGAATAAATACTGTTTGCAAAACAGATAATAGAATGTGCACAACTGTATAGATGACCAGTATTGTATTGTCTCAGCATTTCAAGAGATACCACTTAAGAATTTGATTTAAAAAATTCTCAATGTAGTTTTGAGATGTTTTTAAAATCAGTAACATCACTAGGAATATATATACACACATGTATAATTTTGTATTCATAATAGAATGTATATATCGGAAAGGTGTACAAAAAGGTGAAACACAAAGCAAGCAAAAATTTGGAAGGCTATCATTTTCATTGACCTTAAAATTCAAAATTATAAGAAACATACAGAAAAGGTTTGTCTTCATGTGCAATGGAATGTGCAAACTGAGAAAAATCTGAAAATCTCTGTTAAAAAAGGTGTTCAAGACCACTTTTTCTAAGGGTTATGGGAAATGCTCAACAATCTGAATCATATTAAAATACACACACTTTCACACATGCCTACGTACACACAGAGGCTTACCCAAGTCCAATTTTGTGTTTAGCAAGTCTTTGAAAAACTTGGGAGAGGAGGTGAGGAATGGAGTTGAAGCAGATCTGAAAAAAGCAGCCTTGATCCTTATGTATTTATATGTAGAAGAGATGAAACCAAAATAAAATTGACAATGAAAACACCTACGTAATGCACAGATTCTTGAAGTTTTGTTTAACTTTCTACTTGCATCAAAGATAAATAAAGGATAGAAGGTGTAGAAAGACAAAGTCTTTCTAGCATGAGATAAGAGCACTTTTGTGCTCCAAAGAGACCAGATTTAAGAACAAGGAATCGTACCAAAGGTCCCTCCCTGTGATCAGGTCATATGGGAAAAGTGTGGAATAGCTAAATCTCAATGCCTGGTAGAACTAATTACTGCAATTTTCATGCATATTTATCTTATAAATAGTTAGACAAGTAAAAAGAAACAGGGCATGATGGAAGATGAAAACCAACAGGAAAATGCAAGGTGTCAGATATAAAGAACTATTTGAATGCCTAAGAAGCATAGATGTAGCTTTTAATTTCAGTTTGGGAGTATGGGACAATACATACTGTTGCATTGTCAGCATCATACTACCAATGTCATGTATCATAGTACCCTAAATCAAAGAAACCTTCCTCAAGCCCTGCACTATACAGCTAGATGACTGTAAAGGCAAAGGGAAACTGGGGTCTGGAGATGAGATTAAAAATGGATCCTGAAGTTCTAATAGGAACCAGAGAAAGAGGTACACATTGGATTGAGCTGTACACAATTTACAGATTAAATACTTTTATAAGTATATAATAGTAGGAGATTTAGGAATAAATTACTTCTGTTTCCAGATCTGCTAAGAATTAACTTTTCTTCTGGGGAGGAATATTCATAATGTGACTATCTATATTAAATATGCTGTTGTTTTATATATATTTTTATATAGGACAGTTAGGATTATGGATAAGGGTAGAGAAAAATAATATGAATTACAAATGTTTTGATGTTGAAAATTATGTGATAAATTTTCTAATGACTTCTGTCTATATTTTATGGATTATCCTTCAAATACTAATTTAAGCAAAGATTCAAAGCCCAGAGCTCATCTATCTTTAAAAAATTTGTGGAACTGGCAATTATTAATATGTGCACAGTACGACTTTATCAAAATGTCCTTTTAAAATTAGTCTGTCTGCAGTCCCTGATGGGCAAATTAAGCACCTAATTTATCTTGCCTAGTCTTCTTGGATGACTTGATCAGTCCTATATTACTAGGAAGTCAGAGAGTGAATGTTAAATGGAAAAAAAAAAAAAGCAATCTCCCCTAAAATCTATGAAAGGAAGCAATAAGAGCCAAGCAAATGATCAAATGATCAGGGGTCACCAGCCACAGAACATGGTGAGAATGAAAAAGTTCCCAGTCTGAAATCATCACAATTTATGCATTTTCCAGGAATTGCTTGTATCACATAAGAACAGGAATTTTGTTATAAGAGATATTATATAATATCCTGTTCCACCACTAGTTTGTAAAAGACTGCTGGAATTAGGTCTGTGTCCACATTTTGCTTCCATTATTTGCTAAAGGAAGATAACCGTCAGAACTTTCCAAATCCCCTTTGCATTCAGATGGGGCTACCAGATCCTGAAAGGAAAATTAAAGCAAGTTAAACTTCTCTAGTTGACAGCTTCATTATCAAGCTGTAGCTCCTAACTAGACAGAAATACTAGTCTTAGGCACACAACAACAGGGGAAGGTAACAAACAGAAACATTGTAGATGACTGCCAAATTTATCATTTTCCTCAATCCTGTGTCTAGCATTTTACTCCAAACTTCTTTAAAGAGGGAAAATAATTTTTTTATCTGTGGCTATACTCTGCAGTAGAATGCAACCTATATAAAGTCCTTGCTAAAGTAACAGTTTTCATAAGGAAAAGTCTGTTTAGAGTTAAACTAAACAAGTATTATTGCAAATTAAAAAAGACTTTGCTGTTCTTGGACGTTTAGTATAAAATCTAAATAAGAAAGAATCAACAATATTATGTATTACTCCCCACAGTATCACATCACTTCTCACAAACAACTTCCAAAAGCAATTCCAAGACATGCAATGGTAGCAGATAAAATCTTACATAGATATTCAAACTCAATAAAATAACTAGCTATAATAGTTCTTCAAGAACATTTAATATGTTGGGCAATTCATTACTGCTTTCAAAATTCTTGATATTTTACAGTCATACATAGGTTGAAATGTTCTATATTCAGCTGCTTACACAGCTGAATTGCAGGCAGATTAGAGATAAAACTTTAACAAACAATTTCTGTGGAAGGTTTTTGATTCATTTTAGCACTGACCTGGCACTTCGATAGATTTAAGAGATAAAAATTGCAAATTTACAATGCTTGAAGACTGCACTTTCTGTCAGATATGTTTCCTAGAATATTTCTGCTTCCTGTTTTCTTTTTATTTATGTCATAATATCTACTGTGGTTTTGTCTTCCTTTTTCTTAGAGTAAAAGTTTTACAAATTTACTTTGCCATTTATGTATCTACCCAAAATATATGAAAACTGTCTGGAACCTGTAGTTCTTTCTGAGAAGAATTAAGAAAAGCTGGCACTGGCGAAAGTTGGCACTGTGCCGTCTTCAAAATCTGGTCATTTATTCAGACGTCTAAACAAAAATTGTTGGGTCCTCAGCTCTTTTGTGAAGTTTGGCTCTTTCCCAATGCTTGCCATGAAACTTTCACATAAATCATCTGGAGCTGTTCATTTAGCTACATTAGAAAGCATTTGGCAGCAATGACTCCTGTAAACAATGAATTAGACAGCAAAGAGAAAGATTCTGCAGAGTCTAAAGATTACAATGAGAGAATAACTGCCACTGTCTTCCAAAACACTATCTCAGTACATTTGATTTTTAGGCTTCCCACATCAAGGCTTCTTTTAGGAGGACTATGTATCCAGGAACTTGGAATCATCCCGTTTCAAAGTTCTCAAATTTAGAGACACTATATAACAGTCTTAACTGAATGAATTAACTTACATCACTAACTCACTTTCATTTCAGATATGAGTCTAATTAAGTGATGTTTATCTTGGCCTAATTACCCTATATTACTGTCTGAGGGGAATTCCTAATTTATTCCTCAGTCTTCAGAATGGACTACTTAATCTAGGAAGGTACTTTTGAAAGAAACAAAAGCATAGATTAAAGCTGCAGCGTTTTCTATGCAAGAGGTACAAAAGCACATATGCACACACAAACTGTCTAAGTCAAGAAGCAATATGAACATTTATGTCACCATTCTACTAGAGAGTAGAAAACATCACAGTGTGTTGTGGATACTAATCCAAGCATACATAATATCAGCCACAGGGAAAAGCTGACACACAATACAGTAGGTCAAGAAGAGTTCATAAATAATTCACTTGGAACTCTCCTAGCTATTAGTAACATGGATGTTTCGGTATGAATGATCACAACATAAAGGTAAATATAGTTTCTTAAATTTTTTGCACATTTTTAGGTCTTTATGAATGTGTAGGTGAGACAAATATAAAGCCAGATTAAAATAAATTTATAGTATAATGCACCTTAGAGCTAAAACTCTCCTATTTGAAATGACTGCATATCATATATATCATAGATAAGGACAAAGGATCAAGACAATTGTCTAAGTTAAAGGTAATACACTCAGAAGTTATTACAGTTAGACTTACTTTAAATCCACTGTGTGCAGGAAAAAAAAAAAAAAAGAAAAATTTCTTCAGTTTACTAGTTTTATATTATTTTCTAAATGTTTTAGTGAAAGGCTTCAAGCTGAGAGCTCCAGAGAACCTCAGCCTCAATAACTTCTAAGACCCTGAGCTACAGTACTTTTCAGCTATGCATTTCAACATACGCAAGACTTGCCCAATCTGTAAGCTTCCTTCCAGCATTACATAGTAATAGGTTGTTCCTGTCTTGTGAAAGTGCAGTCATCCTCGATCCCATTTCAGCTCTGTTTTCTGTGATGAAAATCTGGAACACAAAGAAAGGAAAACAGTAAGATTCTATTTGAAAACATTTCTGTACTGATCTCCTCACTTTTGTGACTGACTGTTCTTTCTGCATTACACAGCATACCAAAACTGTTTATTCTCTCATTCGCTGATTAGCAGGAGGACCCTGTATAGTGCTATGATTCCATTCTGTATGAAGGATCTTTATTTTGGTTTATATATTGTATTTGATAAAGCAAAGTCAAATAAAACAGAAAAAAAGCAACAAGTGAAAAAGTCAATACAACATGCTGTAATTCACTGTCTTGGTCAAAATATAAAAAGAAGTCTAGCTTTGAGATAATTGCAGCTTTTTGACTGCCTCATTATGCCAAAAGAACACAAGGTGAGTTACAAGCTTGACGGTCATTAATGCCTTAAACTTCAGACAAGCCTGAAAAGAACATACCTGTGGTATTAGTAAGGTGTCACAAAGATATTTCTTTTTCAATTATCATTATTCCTTTATATTTTCTAAGGACTAACAGCTTTGGTATTTCTAAAAACATGTTAGTGTACCTCAGAGGAAGATGTAGAGGACATACGGTGGCTTTTGAGGGATCGGACAACCCCATGCTAGGTCTGGCTAAGCCTCAGTCAGCATAAAGTGCTGTGTCTCTTTAAAGTTATCCTGAAGAGC
>JANIJG010010793.1:0-17219 GCA_024611175.1 Megaceryle torquata | reverse complement strand
AACATGTTCAGAGAAAACATCCTCAAGTTGTGCCAGGGGAGGTTTAGGTTTGATATTAGGAAAAATTCTTCACAGAGGGTTTTGTGAGGCACTGGAACGAGCTGCCCAGGAAAGTGGTGAAGTCACAGTCCCTGGAGGTATTTAAAAGATGTATAGATGTTGTGCTGAGGGACAAGGTTTAGCAGCGACTTCATAGTGCTAGGCTAACAGTTAGACTTGATAACCTGAAAGGTCTCTTCCAACCAAAATGATTCTGTAATTGTTATTTTAGATTTCTATGAGCTGTTAGGTAGTAGAGTTTGCTCCATGTATAGGACTGAGGCTCAATTCATGAAAATAAAGACATCATAAATGTTTGCTACTTAATCTATTAGAACCCGCACAGGCAAAGTACAATTTTACAATATATAAAGAAGCCTTAAACTGTAATCCTGAAAAGCAAATTTCTAAAGTGAAGAAAACTCAAGACTTTATAAGTGATTTAAGTAAGAATTCCATAAAACACTATAAATATGGCACAGAACAAAAAAAAAACCCACAACAAAACAAAACCTACCACAAAAATACACCATAAAAACAGTAAGTCTCAAGATCCAACACCATATCTTATCAAAAAAATACTGATCCTGCTCCCTAGCTCCTATCCCTTAATTCTCTGTCAGAGAACTCTGTTCCATTCCACTACCAAAATTTTCCAGGAGAGGGATTTTCAATAGATATATAGGGTCTATTTATTGCACAAGTTTTACAAATGCTCAGTGAAACCCTGAAAAAATGAGTACAGATAAGGGCATGCACATTTAGGAATGATGTAGTTAAACTTAAATGATTAGAGAGAAAAATCTGAGATGACAACCACAAGAATGAACAGTTACAATCTGAGAGAAGATACCCAGTTCTGTAGTCTTACAAAAAGACAAAGAATATATAAAACTGCTTAATAAATGTATATACCCCAATGACTGAAAACTGACAGGAAGATCACTTAAGAGGTGAAGGCATCATACATAATCTAGTATAGGGCTGGAAATGATCAGGCTTTAACCTGTAAGAGAAATTAGGCTTTGAAACAGCCCTGCAGAACTAGGATTTAAATATCTAACAAACAAAACAGAACAACAAACTCCCCAAAAACACAGAAACTTTGCTAATTTTGAAACAGAGATTGATCAACTTTTGAAATAACATAACAAGTCTTTTCCCTTTTATGAAAAACATTTCCTTCTTGCTTCCAGGATACACAAAGCATGTATGTCAATTTGTTGAAACAAACCGAAGTACCAAAATTGACAGAATTCCAATGGAATTATTTTATTATTCACTTTTATAAAAGACCTATGTTTGTCTATCTAGTAGCTTCAATTGTGTGCTGCTTGGAGACTCCACCTGCTAATACTGCTCACTTGTGGCTTCCAAGTACAAAGCTAGAAGATCCAAAAGTATTGTATTCCAAGATATCAGGCTACAGTTCTTCAGCAGGTATAACTTACAAGTTTTCCAGCACTAGTACAGCTAACCAGACAAGAAGATTTGAATTGCACATGGATTTTGTTTTGAGGATTTTACTACAAAATACAAGAATTGGAAATCAAGATGCAAGTGAAGGAAAAAAAAAATTTAAAATCCATTTTCAACATTTTTATATTGGTCTATATTAGTAAACAAAAAACACTGCATACATGCTACCCATTTCAGCAGGTGCATGGGAATCTGATGTAGACTTTTTCTCTCCTGGGACTGCACTCTTCTGAGTGTTTGATGTTTACTATCATTAAATGTATACTGAATTATTATTTTTTTTTTTACCATTCTTTTTTATTTTTCTAATACATCTATTATTTTATATGTAGTGCAGTAGCTTATTCATTAATATGTATTAGAGAAAATTGAGTATTCTATCTGCATTCCTCCAAACTTATAGGAATCAAAAAAGATTTTAGATGAGATGTCCACATTGTTTCCCCTTTTACAAAACCTTAACCAGCAGTCAGGGAAAAGTCCTAGTCCAGGCAAATGAGATGTGAAACTGTAAACCAAGTAGATGAAAAGGCAGTACATTTCAACATATGCACATACCTGAAGGCCAAACACCAAATAACTTCAAAGTGCAGTAATCCCTCAGAAACATATTGCTTCCAGTGTCATTGGCATTACAAAATTGTCATGGTTTAAGGTCAGGGCAGCCCCTTAGACTGAGAACAGATACTCTCTGTTAACTCCCCCTCCCTCCCTAAAGGGGAAGGGAAAGGGAATAAGGGAGAGAGACTTAGCAATTAGGAAAGGAAACTAGAACAGCTTTAATGAAAATAATAATAATAAAAATTGAATATATACAAATATATATAAAACCAGTATCAAACCCAACCCCCCAAATGGTAATTACATCACAGTCACCACTGATGCTGTGGAGCAGGCACTGGGAGGTCCCAGACTGGGCCCAGCAGCATATGGGAACTGTGTTCAGGAGCTGGATTCTGGTACCAGATTCAGGAACACACAGGCTGGGATCAAAGGCAGAACAGAGAGTCCTCCTCAGAAGAAACAGGAAAAGGACCCAAGCCAAGCCGAGCAAAGCTGGTGGGTCAAGACCTTTGTGATCCCTTAGCTTTATACCGAATATGACATCTATGGGATGGAGTACCTTATTAGTCAGTTTAGGGTAACCTGTCCTGTCTGTTCCTCTCTGCAGGTGCAGGCTTTCACTTTTCTGCACCCCCCCAATACGGTACACAAGATCCAGCAGTGGCCTTGGTTTGCACGCCAATCCTTGGTAGCAACTCTAAACATCAGATGTGATCACTGCTAGAAGCAGACACTGCCTGTAAAATCATGCTGCTAACTTCAGAACGTTCAGTTAGTTAGAAGAACTTATCTGGAAAGTAAAATCACTGAACAGAATTAGTTCTGTTGTCACTCAAACCAGGACTTTTGCTTATTATTCAGATTGAACTTCAAACAAGCTCTTTTTTACATACAAATGGACATTGTTCATACTAATGTCAGACACGCAATCAAGTGTAAGGAGAGCTATGTATCTCCATATATCCATGAGATGAGGTCATGTTATCTGACCTCTTTCCCATCATATGTTGATAAAAAAATGAGGTGGGAAAAACCCCCCAACAAACAAACAAACAAAACAAAAAGCTGAAAAAACACCAACAAGTGAGAAACCTGTCTGTGGTAAGTGCAGTTGCTCAGCAATCCTTTTTTGACTTACTCTGCAGGACTTCTTTTCCTGTCCTGTGTACTAGTCTTAATGGGCTTGTCTGAAAGGCTTGAAATTATACTAAGAGGTTCTGCAACTTACTCTGACCTTACACTCTGGGTAGTTAGAGATGAAGGCAAATGGAATCTGATCTCCGAGTTCCATCTCCTGTGTTTCTTATTCTCTGTGCTCTTTCAGAAATTCATCTCACAGAGGTTTCAAATGTCCTGCCTCATTATTAGCAGATATCTACCACACAGCAACTGTTCTCCCATTCTGAAAGTGCCTTAGGTCCTCTACCCTCTGACAACACACCATGTGGAGCTACTTTTTTTTCTCTCGTGCCTAGTTAGGAAGTTACTGATTGCCACTTGCACTTTGTAGTGGATGGCTTTCCATTGCCCGTATTTGCATCCCTTTGTATTTTAGCTTCTATTTCTTCTCTTTCCACTGATACTTTTACAATGTGTGTCTGGTGTGAAGGTCAACATACTTTGCTGGACACTGCCTCGGTGATCTATTTTCACACTTCCTTAACCAAATCCTTGTAGTCCGTAGTTTTTTCAACTTATTGCCAGAATATCACAATAAACAATTCCTACAATCTTTTTAGTTATGTTATTGCTATTTTGTTAGCACTTCCTCACAAAATTTACCCATTTGCTTCATCACTGCTTTTCAGAATCAAATGTTTGTTAAAAATAATTGCTTTTTAGAGACGTTCTTCCAATTTTGGCATGAGCTTAAATGTAAAGTAATTGAAAAATTCCCTTTGCTTAGAGAATTCCCCTTGTGGCATTTCCAGCCTACATGATTAAGGCTGTTGAGTAAAACCACTCAATATATTCTAGCCCACAAAGAAATGAGCTGACATCTCTTCAGGTTACTAAATTTGCTAATATGAGTGTCATGATGTGATCTGTACAATGCAATTAATAAACTCAAAGCAACAACAACAAAAAAAGAAAAGCAAATATGCAATAAGGAAACTCCAGATTTGACTGCAAGTTTTTTCAAGATCAGTGACCAGCTGAGACTCTTCTCCAGGTTTTCTATGTTGAGGTTCAGGTTTACAGCACACAAACTTAAAAAGGCAGATTACATTGTCCAGAACTGCTACAGGATACCTGTACTGCCCAAGAGATGAATAAGATGGTAGAACAGGAAATCCTAGACATGGAGACCTTGGGCTGTCCATGAATTTATTTTGAAATTATCTTCTGTTCCAGCCTGAATTTATCTACCTTTTAGATTATCTTGACCCTTTGTTAAAACCTGCCTTATTTCATTTAATGCAAGGTGAGGAGCTGGTTTCAAATGTAAAGGTCTATTAATCTATAAATTAAAGTGCAACAAAGGACATCAGTGTTGGGGTTTTTTTAAGGCTTAGCAATATAGGGTCCATACCTTTCTGTTTAGCTGTCTGCAGTTACATAGGAAGCAGTTAGTGCATTAAGTCCTTGAAACAGAATTTAAATGATGTTTTATTACTTTCAGCAGACACACTGAATTGATTAAATTCACACGCTATAGAAATGGTTTCTGACAGCTAGTAGCTATACACCACAAGGACAAGCTTGTTAGAAATGAACACTAAAGCAATACAAACTGGTAGCAAAAGGACTTTTACTTATCTAGAAAACATGGACTTGAGTTTTTCTCCTGTATAAAGCTAGAATAAGTTGCTTGAAATTTTCATATTAAAGGAGATGTCTGTCTTTCAGGCTTTGTAAGCTTGACCAGTGTGCAACAGATCTGAATGTATAAGCCACTTAAAGATTTCACAAGAACACGGAAACAATCATTTTGTTCATTAATAAGTCCCAGGAGAATTCACAGCATGCTTAATTTTCATTTCTGTGTGATTACAGAGACACTGCAGAAAGACAACTCTAAATATAGGTTACACTCCATTACTAAACTACTGGTAAGAGATGACCATCAACTGAAACAGAGCCCTTCATAACATAAACAAATCAAAATGCTCAGTATGACCAGAACACTAAAATCACAGGAGAAGAGAGCAAGTTAATTGTATATATAAAATTAGCATTATTGTGTCAGTCCAAGAAGGACTGACTGACTGACTATGCATGATGGCATGTCAAAGCTACATATGTATCATCAATCAGTTATGCTTCAGAATGCTCATACACAGCCTGGTGTACAAAGAAGCACATTTAAGTTAACTAGAATTTATGTCAAGTGAAAAAAAAGACTACATTTTTAAATCAGCCTGAAGCACTATTTCAAATATTTTTTCTCCCATATTTGATCTCCTACAATTAATCACCATCTTGTGATTTGTTTAAACTGAGAAATGGTTTTGTAGTCTTTAATATAACAGAAGTCATGTAACTTTTTAAGCACAGTGATTCTGGTTACTACTTTTTTTCCATTCTCTGTTTTCATGGAAAGAGCTTTACTGAGCAGAAGATAAATAAACCACATGATTAACAACAGCATGAAATACCTTATATATTATTTTTTAAGCAAGTACTTAGAAATGATGGGTTTACCATAGTTGCCATTACCACATTCACACGGCTTTTCCCCAGAACAATTACACAGAAAATGGCTTTGTATTGTTTAAGCCTAGCAGGCAAAAATTGGGTGGTGAAAGACAGAAATTCCATGAAAATTTTCTAGGCGAGCAAACAGTACAGTAGAATAAAAAAAATAAGCAATATCTAAAGCAAATCAAGGCAAAATGCAGTTGAAAAAGAAATAGGTAGGCAGCAAACATGCCCTTCCTTCTTATTGGTCATTTCAAAAGTAATATAACATTTAGGTTAAGTGCCTTAGAAACTTTCAAACTTTCATGATTCCACTTAAAAAATAGAAAAAAAAAAAAAATACACATATATAGGTAACTTTTTTTTTCCTCTCCTCATATCACACACTTTGGAAGAAAAACACTGTTATGTTGTTCCAAATTAAAGCAATCAAACAAAAAAATAAAACCAAAACAAAGCATGCATGAAAAGTGAATCTTAACAGTAGTAGCCCACATCATCCCCAACTCCTAGGACTCCCCTCTTTCAGAAAAGTGCAAATTCAGCATCAAATCCAGACTCAAAACTCAAACTCATATCCAATCTGAAAATGCTTATAAGGTACATTTTTTCTCTTTCTAGTGATTGAAAATAATAACAAATCTCAAACCACTAGTGTTTTGAAGGGGAACAATTATTTCCTTTTTAATAGCAAAAAACGTTAGTGTATGGTGTAACAGAACTAGAGGTTTGGCTTCTGGAAGTTGATGACGTGCGATTGAAAAATATAAGAGAATTCTGTTTAATATTTTCCTTAACTCATACCTAGAGATGTCATTTTCTGCATAAAGTCCTAAGAGAATCTTGACCTCAGAATTCCTTGAGGGAAGCCCACAGGACAGATTGCAGCTGGATCACCAAATAGTAAGGTTGTTCCCTCAGGATTTGTGTCGATGGATGTAGAGCTGGTTATAATATTAAAAAAATATAAAACATAAGTAAGGATAAAATAATGAGGGGATATATACTTTATTGACAATGAGAGAAACTCTGTATCATTTAAAATGTAGAAAGCACAGCAAAATGCTTATAAAATATTTTTAAAGGAACAAAAAGAAGATAAACAAAAAGCATATTCTGGTATTAGCAATGGGAATTTTCTGTAGTTCATTTAGCGTAACGGTGCAGTTCTGAATACCCAGAACAGGTAAAAATACCAAATGAACTTTAGCTATGATTCAGCAGAATTTCAGCCAAGAAGCTTTACTTTGCATCTCAAAGCTACATGGATATGTTAAATGTACCAACAAAACATTTTAAGTGTATTATGTTGTAAGCATTACAGGCACCTGGGTGTATATTACCAAACTATTCTGCTTTGTCAACCCAGAGTTTAAAAGCACTAACTGGGTCTATAAAAAAACCCAATCCAACAAATAAAAATTATTTTCATAAAATTAGACTCTTCACTACATAGACCCAAATGTTTCCTTGTCAGAGTATGTGTGTTGCATTTTTTAAAGAATATCACTATACTGAAAGTGTTGTTAGAATTTGCCATTATCAAGTTAGTATGCAAATAATTTAGTATGACCGTTAAACAAACATGATTATTTTTACAGCATATGATGTATACTGAAGACTCAGTTAATTAGCAGACATATTACAAAAAAAAACCAAACAAACAAAAACAAACAAATAATAAAAACAAAACAAAACAAACAAACAAACAAACAATAAGAGTACTTAAGAATAAAAAAATTACAGTAATGGCCATGCATTTTTTACTTTTTTTTCTGTACAATATTCCTGTATGTATGACCTGCAAAAATTCTGGTTTTTTTCAGCTATACGCATACTAAGAAAAGACCAGTGTGATAGCCTGGATATCACTGATAACTGGATAGCACTCAGAACCTACAGTCTTCAAAAATATTAATGGATGTCAAGAACATACTCTTTCAAAAAGGAAAACAATCCCTGAATGACTTTGGGGAAATTGCTATATGGGAAAAACTTTCAGCTCTGGTCATCATTTTTCTCAACCCATTTTTCAAGCTTTAATTTTCAAAGAAACATCACATTTTTAAAGATTAAAATGGGGAATTGTGCTTCTCAGACTAGTAAGACTTACTAGATATACATGATTACAAAGACTGGATATTTGTGTTTGGTTGAAATGAGACAAATTAAAATGGAATAGTAACAGTGCCATTTTGCCCAGATCTTGTTATTCTCTTAAAATTGAAGTAAAAGGTCAATGATGAAAGATGTCTGAAAAATTCATGAAACAACTGGAAAGTGTCCTTGCAGTGAAACCCTTGAAAAGCAAAGAAGCAAGGAAAGTGAATTAATTCAAGAATGCTTTCTTTGGGCTGGCTTTTACTTGGTTTCTTGGGGTTTCAAATTAGACCAAGTTGATATAGTTCAAAAATTTCACTGCTGATACAAAAATCTACTCACAGTACATGCAAATGTGAATTTCTCTAATCAAAGAAGAGGTATTGCCCAGGGAAATTTAAAGATACAAAGAAAAATAACCAAGGTGCTTGAGTCTTACAGTATCATAAGGGTGTGCCTCTACAGTAAGTATCAAGACCAGGATATCTTTCCTCATAGTATTTCATATCAAGTAATAAAAATGTTAAAAGATTAGTTAAACTTTAAAATACTGGTGGCCTCCTGAATTCTGTTACCACATCCTGAGGTTAGAACACTATAAAATGTCCTAGGTAGTGGTTCATAATGAAATATTAAGCATTCATACATGAAATTGTGGATAATTTTTGATTAAACATCTTGCAGAGGAAATAAGGCAGGGCAGTTTCACAGTGAGATTGTAGTGTAATATGAGAAGGTATGAAAACTAAACTAGTCAAGGGTGTTATATCTAGCTAACAGGAAGCAACAGGGCAAAGCCAGTCCAGCTAAACTATACTTAAATGAATGTTGTTTAAAAACTCATAAAGGATACCCCATCTAGAGAAGTAAGCTAAGCGTGTTGTAGAATGATAGTTTAGTTTAAGTTACCGTGTTCAGATTAGGTCTAGAAACAAGGTGGGTGTGGGGGTATTTATTTGTTTCTGGAGCTACTAGAAGGTGCATATTTGAAAGAGAAAAATCCAAACCAAAACAAAAACACCAAACCAACAAACAAAACATGCACACACACAAATATAAAAAAAAAAACCCCAAAACCAAAAACCACAAACAAAAACAAACAAAAAAACCAAAAAACCCAAACAAACAAACAAAAAAACAACCAAAAGCAAAACCAAAAACCCACCAAACCCCAGTATTTTTAAAATTATATTAATTTATATGCAAATAAACCCTGAGAATTTCTTGTGGGAGGAGCTGGTTCTTCAGCTTTCTGGATTTTTTCCAAAAAAATATTTTGAAGGGAGGAAAGGATTTATGATTGAAGCACTGAATATCAGATGCTTTCCAGTCTCATTTCCTGACATTATTCATAATTACTAAATGACCCACACAAATCAGTATATTTCCTGGGGCAAAATACTTACTTTATTCTACCTTTTCCCTATTCTGTTCAGGAAATACCTTTTTTTCCTGATCATCTATTTTTGCACAAGAAATGTTAATCACAGTTAGAACCTGTAGGCACCACAACAGTACAGACCAATAGCAGATATATCTGCTGAGAAAACATAATATTCATATTACGAAGAAGAATACTGGATTTTGGTCTGAAAATAGACACAGAAACTTCAGCATTTAAGATCAATAAACAGTGACCAAAAGGTTGGCACAATTTTCTGTGGTAATGAAGCTCATGGATCATGGAAGATCAACAAATGATATTAAAGAAAATATTTTGCTTCCAATTTTTGAGTAAGAACACTATTCTTTCCACCTCCAGTTGAACACAGTCACATTCAGCACTGCACAGTCAAATAATTTACAATTCAGGCAACAATACACACAAAAAAGCCCAAACATTAAATTGGTCATGTGCTCTTGAAGTGTCTAATGTTTTGAGTTTTTCTGCAGTCATAAGGAAAAAGCTTAAAAAGGGAAAAAAGGCAAACACCCAAGATTCTTACTTTTCACAAGACTACAAGGTGAAGGCCTATGAAGGAAAAAAAAAATAACAACCACAGAACAAACAACAAAACAATACTATCAACAGTAGCAATACCGTTCACTCTAATAGAGCAGAGTGAAAGCCTTTATTGCAGTAGGGGACTAGTATACACAAAGAGAAGGAACTCTCACATGCAAATACAGCTGACACATTTAATAGAAATTACCTGATATATAACACAAGCCCTTAGCAAGAGTGCAAAGTCTTTCAGATGTTATGTTCTCTTCCTGTTCTGAACACATGAACGCATGGAGTCTTTCTTACATTGCTTGTAGGTGCACTATGGGGAAGGCACACTTTCCAGCATCCACCCTTGCCTCTGCCACACGTTGTCCATACCCAATCTTCATGCTTGGATGAAAGCCACAAATACACCACACCCTTCAAGACAGGGAACTGCAGTGTATTCCTAAACAGCCCTTTGAGGCTGTGTAAATTATCAGCACCATTGGATACTCTGCAAACCGTACTCCAGATTCATGACTGAAAATTGAATCAAAAGTAGATAATCTGGGATTAGTAGGGGAAAACACATGTAAGAAGTGAAAGTGACCTTAAATGTTTGATTTAAGAACCCTTGGTAGGACATATCCATTGTGCTATTGACTCAGAATCAGTCCTTTTAAACCTCTGTGTGTTTAACTATGGCTAAGAAAGAAAATGCCAAGACCAAGATTTACACAAATCTGCAATTTAAAGCTGTGACAAACTATAAAAGATAATTACTAGTATTTGGCAGATTAATTTTAGCTGTCTTCAGTCTGTGCCTATGGTATATTTTATAGATTAAATCTTTCATAAAATTTCATGTCTGTACAGTATTATCAGCATGTGTCTCTGCAGTTAAACTTTCTCAATGAACAGCACAAGTCCTGCTAGAGTAGGGAGGTAATACAATCAAATCTATCATATCCATTCCAGAGACTAAATATAGATAACAACAAGATGACCTTTTGCAGATATTCCAAATGTGGTGGGGTTTTTTTATTATTATTATTCTATTTTTTACCTTGTATCTTATTTCTTGTACTAGACAAAAATTCTAAATCAGGATGCCATAGAACTGTGAAGCTCTAAATTCTCATCCCTTTAGCAAGTCACAAAGGTACACTGTGATGGATACCAGGACTTAAAAAAATAAAATTGTCATCTTCTTTACACGGCCATAGTTAGGAATTTGATAAAGGCAAAAAAAAAAAAAAAAAATGGTTTTTAAGCATTTACATCTACCAAAAATATTTGGAAAATACATTAAAATTTAAATTAAATTCTTACTATTTTCTTAAAGCACTATGTCCCATAAATGAGAACTGGAGATTTGCAAGTGTACTGCCTCTTATCATTAGTACACCTTTGTTGACAAAATGCCACAAATGGGATTTTTAAAAAGATCTATTACTTAAAAAAAAAACCAAAAACAATGTCTTGAGATAGCTCAAAGAAGATTACATATGACTGATTTTACGCTTTGCTATTGCTAATTGCTTCAGCTATCTCTAGTTCATTTTAGCTGAATAATGTAATTTAAATATTTTAGGTAGTTTTCTTTAACAAGCTCTTAGACTTAAAATTTCTGCCTTGCTTCAGGACAACATCTTTTAATTGCTTTAAATAATCAGTGATGTCTCCAGCATTTTCACTAAATGTGATTTCAATTAACTTTCTCACACTTTAGCATAAAAGCAGTCTTATTCAATTTGCCCTAATTAGATCACAGAACCTCTTGAAGCTGAAGGAATGACAGTCATTAAGAGGTTGTATAAAGAGAGAGAAAACTAGGGAGAAAGAGTGAGAATCAAGGTTGTTTACTGCATTGTTAGTCCTTTTGTAATTTTGAAGCTGCAAGGAAAGTCTGTCCCTGTGACCATACAGAGGATTTAACGTGAATTCCAGAATTTAGTACTTGTGTAATTTACAGGACCAAATTTTGTGTCAAAAATCATGATAGTTATTTTGTTACTGCTGTATTGACAAGATCAAGCCTTGCACTGCTGCTAATAATGCACATGCAGCATTATTAGCTGCATAAATCACTTGTTCTCCCATCTTTCATGGCATTGAGAAGGGTATTAGTAACTAATGGATTGGTACATAAGGACGACAGAAAGAAATTATAATAATATGAGGTTGTAATCTTCCTTCAGTTTATATTGCCTTGGAAATTTTGTTTTTCCTTTATTGCAAGCTGCACAGAAAACAGAACTGACAAAAACCAGATTATCTGTACACAGAAAATTTATCTGGTTGCTGAAATTAACAGGAATAAGGCACAAAATGGTACCCTGGATGCTCTGGAAAGGGAAATAACAAAAGGTTCAGAAATGCTTTTGCAATGACCTCCCCCCTCCCTCAAAAAAACCCAACCAAACAAAAAAACCCCCCACCAAACCAAACAAAAACACAAACAAACAAAAAACCTAAACATGTTTGTCAGCCTTGGACAGGGAAAAAGAATAGAAATAATGTCCTCAAGTAAGCAGGTCCAAGGGATCATGAGACTCATTAAACCTCGTACTCAACTATCAACAGAATTATGTAAAAACTGCTAGTGTACAAATATCCTCAAGAACAGACACTGCTTTTTTCTCAAATTTCAAAAACTATTAACACCCCAGAACCTCAAAACAAATCTACTTCTAATACAAAAGGCGAAATGATGCAGAAAAAGAAAAGAGGAGAAGACAGAGAGGAAGAGAGAGAGGACTCTCAGTGTCCTCTCAGTGGTCAGTTATCCTAGAAAAATACTCATACATGCAGAAGATGAGCCTGGTTATTTTCTGCAGAGACTAAAAGAGGTGTAGCTTCTCTCCCAGACTTCAGTGCTGACTAGGTAGATAGAATAATAGAATTACAGAATGTTAAGTGTTGGAAGGGACCTCTAGAGATTATTGAGTCCAACCCTCCTGCCAAAGCAAGATCACCTAGAGCACGTTGCACAGGAACGCATCCAGGCAGGTTATGAAAGTCTCTAGAGAAGGTGACTCCACAACCTCTCTGGGCAGCCTGTTCCAGTGCTCTGTCACTCTCACAGTGAAGAAGTTCCTCCTCATGTCGAGGTGGAACCTTCAATGATCAAGTTTACACCCATCGTTCATTGTCCTATTGCTGGGCGGGCACTACAGAAAAGAGATTGTCTGCTTCCATTTGACACCCACCCTTCAGACATTTATAGACATTAATAAGGTCCCCTCTCAGTCTTCTCCTCTCAAGACTAAACAGCCCCAGTTCCCTCAGTCTTTCTTCATAGGGGAGATGCTCAAGTCCCTAAATGATACTCCATACTACTTGTCCCTTATGTAAATACTTATAAAAGACTCTGTCTTGAAGAAATACATAGAATGGATTCCAAGTTAAATTCTAAGCCAGGAAACTATAGCCAAGTATAGCACTTGAAAAGAACTCTCCTTAATGCTACAGTGTAAGTAGAGGGGGGTGGGGGGGGAAGGTAAAAAAAAATTAATCCCTGTAGCCATGGAAGTCTGGGTCATGCATCTTCTAAGACTCAAGTAGTGTGGGCATATTGTGATCCTTTCACATACTCCTCATACTTGAAAACACATCCATTGAGTCATTAAGTCTCTGGGATTACTTTGTGTTCATCTTTTATACACAATTCATGTAACTCCACAACAGTTCTGCTTAATAAAATTTGCAACATTGCAAAGTTATTGAGGTATAAATCTTAGTTCCATTAAAATAATATGAAAATGTACTACATTCATCTGTACCTAGAGTTCAGAAAGAACAAAATTTTACACTCTCAAATTCACAGGTATACAAAGTTATCCAAAAAAACCCCTATTTATCAATTTACCAATATGGATTAATTAAACAAGTCCAGACTACATATTAATACATTTGAGTAAGTAGAAGCAAATATTTACCCATTATTTAGCCCTAATAGCCTGTTTCCAAATTCTTTTTTTTCCAGTGAAGGTCTTCCCTAGAGGGAAGTGCTGGCAGTTTGTGAACCTGCCAGAACAACAAAGTTATGGAACACTAATTAGCAAAGCAGCTATGCCAGGATGTGATATTTCAAGTGAAATCAAAGAGTTGCTTGTGACTTTTTCTAGATCACACAGCTTCTATCAACATACCTGGTGATCACATCTGTTGTGCAAGCTGGTTAACACTGCATATTACAGTTCAGTTCTAGGAAAACACAGCACTGCCTCTTGACTCCAATTTATGGACTAGCATTTCTGTAATCAGAAACAGTGAATGTCAAATCCAATATGAAAGCTTTTATCTTTTGTTTAATGGGATTGGTCAATGAAGCGATAACAATGAGTATCAGGAATTTGGCAAGGCTGTTTCAGATATGTATTTTAATCCATTTTAGAAAAGTCACACTGGTATGATTCTGTGTGCAGAAAGACTTAGGAATAAACCAGAGAGGAAAAAAATCTTATTCTCAATTAAAAGTTTTCATCAAGCACTTTATAATCTGCAGCAGCATTCCTCTCATGTGGAACAGAAACCTCACTAACAGTAGGTCCTAGTACTTCTGAAGTTGTGATTTGGTCTAAATGCATGTAGCTCATTGGAAAGTAGAGTTTCGAGTTTTTGAAGAATATTTTACTAAGTTATTTGGCCATTGGTCAACTTAAATTATTCCTGAATAGTTGAAATATTCTATTACTTCTATTGATGTGGTGGGTGATGGACTGTCTTGTTTTCAGGAGGTAGTAGAAAGTCACTGAAGCAGATAGGAAAACATTTCTTAAAATTTGCATTGGCCATTAAGACTAGCGTCAGAAAGTTAGATGGACAGAATTCTACATATAAAACCAAATTTTTTTAAAGTATTTCAAATATGTATTTAAATTACATGGGAATTTAGTCTTTTTAAGGAGGTACAGGAACAGAAAGAATACACATAGGAGGAAAATCAGCAGCACAAACAGCGGTCCAGTATGTGTTACTGGAGGTGACTTAGAAATTAAAATCATGTTAAAGGTACAGCATTGTTCACACATTAAGGGAAGGTATAATATTGAAAAAGTCTCTTGGGCACAGTGCAACTGGTATGCAAGGAATCTGTTCCATGGTGGTCCCCTAAACAATATGGCCAGCGAAACAGCACTCCTTACAGGCTGCATGAAACCACGGAGCACAACTAAATGGGGAATGCAGCACTACTAGTGAATCTGGAGATGGGTGAGTTCAAATATATTGAACGCGACGGGACTAATAGTGCCAAACTGGATATCACCCCAATCTAAACCTTGCCACACCCAGCCCCTCTGATATCAGAGGACAAGCTGGAATGCAAGGGGGCTTATTTTCTACCAAGTTACTTTACCGTCTCATGCAACACTGTAGGAAAAAAAAGGAATGCAGTTCCTTCATTAGATCCTAAGTATCAAAAGTTATGTTAAAGCATGTCAGATTTCTCAAGTTACTCTTGCAAATATAATAAGCTTTGTGATCCCCTGCATTTTTGCAAGTATTCCAAGATAACTATGATGATAGACTGTCAATATTACAACATGAATAAATTCAGTAAACTCTATTCACCAAGGAAATTCAGGCATTTGGTAATTGTCTGTTGCCTCCTAACCTTTAGATATATTTAGAGAGCTCTTTTTTAAAGATCTACTATTTATCACTAAAAATTTCAGTGTTTAACAATGTAAAAAGAATGAACATTTCAGGTTGAGGTGGAATGAGCTATTTCCCCTTTACTTGATGTTCCACAGTTATTTAATGTCTTGCTCTTTAACACTCTCAGAGACACAGTGTCCTCCTTCATGTATATATATTAAAAAAAAAATGTATTCACTTACAGTTTCCTGGTACTTTTAGGACAATTCCCTACAGTATATGGTTAATAATAATTCATGTATTTTTATTTTATATAGTAATTTGATTGTTTCCTTCAGATCACCAAATTAAGCTTGGCATGTGAGAATTATCTGTGCATATTGTGTTTGTATTTCTGTGGCCTGTAAAGACCTTTCAGTGGACAGCATATACTCAAACAACTGCCCATTCCCAAAAGATTTTATAGCCTGAGTTACAGGAAAATACTGCAGAGTGGATTAGACAATGACCCAATTCAGGAAATTGGGAAGAATGCCACTATAGTAAAATGAACTTACATGGATGCACAGAAAGCTTTAGCTGTGTCATTTCAACTGCCCATTATCACTTGGAAGTGTCTATTAGATAGATTTATTTGTTGTAGGTGATGTAGTTCTACAATACTTACAAGAATAATAAGTCCTCACCTACTTTGAGAAGCCCTCAGCCCACCTGTAAGATAAAGACAGAAAATTATTTGGCTGTTTACTTTTTCCTGTCTTGTCCTTTTCACTTTATTTACACTCTCCAGAACGGGCATTTTGACACATACAACTGATTCATTAGCTTCAAAATATTTCAGCTACATTATGACACTTATGTACGAAATATGGAAGCTTATAGCTGCAGAGAGCTGGAAACTTACTGGTTTTCTACACCACACTCCCAATTCCCTTGCTTTAAGTAGCCCAAAAGAATTTACAGAGTTTATTTTTCTTATTAATGAAGTACACCCAAGTGAGATGGCTAATTTTTCTTTCACTGAGCCGATGTGGCATAGGCAGATGCAGTTTAACTGAAACTGCCAACAAGCCTACTTCAGTTCAGAATCACTCCTAGAAAATAGAGGTTGTTTTTCCTCTGTCCATTAATTTCTTATTTTTGCAATTGGAGTTTGTGTAAGTTCTCTCTCTCACTCCCAAATCCACTGAAGTCAAAGATAATTCTTCTTGAACAAAGCACAGGAAAAAAAAAAAAATGTCACCAATGAACATGAATAACCAGTGTCCCCTCATTGTCTGAAAATGCTTCCAGGTACTAGCAGAGATAGTTCAAAATGTACAAATGCTAAGTTAGGAATCAGGATTTCCTGAAGTGACAACTCAATTTTTTTTTGTTTTCTACTCCACCCTTAATGAAAAATATGAGAAAAAATCACCACATAAGTTTATGATTTTACACTGCTTTGCAGATTATAAGTATTATTAGGTTTAACAAGGATAAGTGTAGACGAAGAATAATAAATTACACCAGTACAGACTGGGAGGTGATCTGCTCAAGAGCAGCCCTGTGGAAAAGGATTTGGAAGTCCTGGTAGACAACAAGCCCTCCATGGAACAGCAATGTGCTCTTGTGGCTAGGAAGGCCAATGGTACCCTGGGATGCATTAAGAGCGTATCCAGCAGATCAAGGGAGGTTCTGCTCCCCTTCTACTCTGCACTGGTGAGACCTTACCTGGAGTATTGTGTCCAGTTCTGGGCTCCCCAGTTCAGGAGAGACAGGGATCTGCTTGAGAGAGTCCAACAGAGGGCTACAAGGATGATTAAGGGACTGGAACACGTGTCTTATGAGGAAAGGCTGAGACACCTGGGGCTCTTTAGTC
>JANIJG010010792.1:10807-25342 GCA_024611175.1 Megaceryle torquata | reverse complement strand
ATGTTAATATATATACTTGTAAATTTTACATTTTTATATATTTTTAGTTAAAGCATAAATACTGTAAAATTTGCTGTTGTAAGCTTGAAAAGTCTAAGAGGAAGATGATGAGCAAATGATGAAATCTGATTCACAAAGCTCTGTATTTTTTATACACAAACAATACCATTTCCTGCAGGTTTAGTATCAGAGTGGCTGTTGGTACAGACAACGAATTTGTTATTACCTGCAGTGCCTGAAATCTGAGGGCTGCTTAAGAACACACTTCTAGTTCAAGCTCTAATCTTCCTTTACTGAAAAGGATTTGCTTCATACACACGCAATGGATGTGTGAGTACCTCATCATTGTCTTCTGTCACACTTTGTGGAGAAGCCCATGAGAGAAAGTGCAGTCTGAGATGCTAAGATGGTTTTTTTCAGGACTTTTTAGGATCTGAGAGGGCTTCAAATACTCTTTAAACTAATATTACACAGATTTGGTTGCTTGTGACAAGCGAATACATTTTGATTTCTTTCAGAGCACCTCAACTTTTCCACTTTTTTCCTAACTTCTCAAATACTTTAAAAAAATGTATTTGATACTTGATACCTAAACAACTTATTTTTCCTCCCAATATACAAAATATACAAAATTTAGAGTAGTATTAGAGTGAGTGGAGGAATAAAGGTGTTTGATGCTACTTGTGATGAATTAAAGACACTTGGCTGGAATTTCCAAAGTAACTATCATGGCTTGCTCGCATATGTTGTCAATAATCAGTGCAATGTGAAAGTTTTTAGTCCTTGAACTTCTATTTTGAAATTATTTACTGTGACACTAATTCCATCTTCCATATATATATATATGCATCTTAATATATGGGATATACAAAATAAATGCTAATATTAGGAGTGCTCACTGGTCTTAACTATTGTGTAACAATTTTTTTTTTCCAAAATCTGCCTGAAGAGAAGTGCAAATTAAATGGATGAACATTTTTTTTTCTTTAATATTTTCATCTTCATTTAGGACCTGCGTAATGAAGTATGATTGACACTACACATATTAATGAAAATAAACGAGACTTACCAAATACTTAGTTCCAATCCAGAGCAAAAGACACTAACAGAAAATTATCAGAAGCAGAGCCATTATGTACCTCTAAAAATAATTAGAAGGTTATCTTTCTTACTCTTACATGAGGCTTTCAAGAAATCTCTGTCCCAGTCCTTAGTGTGAAGTAAGATTTGTATGGAGTTTTTGGAGGTAAACACTAGTACAAGTTATAAAGAATGTCTGAAAATTCAGCCTGATTGCTGTTTAAGAAAATCATAGGATGGTTTAGGCTGTCAGGGACCTCTAAATGTCATCTAGTCCCACTCCCATGGAGTAAGCAGGGGCGTCCTCAACTAGATCAGGTTACCCAGAGCCTTGTCAAGCCTCACCTTGAGTATCTCCAGGGATGGGGCCTCAACTACCTCCCTGGGCAACCTGTTCCACTGTTCTGCCACTCTCATGATAAAGAGCATGTTTCTAACACCCAAAAAACCCACCTCTAGTTTTAAAGCTATTAAAATATGATTAGCCAAATAGAACCTGTAAGTCCAAATGATACTTAGACCCCACAATCTCTGATGACATCAATTAATGAATGTAGTTTTCTAGTGAGAACAAATAGAACAGTGAGATACTTTATAAACAGAATGTTCAGTTGTATCTCCAGGGGAAAGGGATGGGGGGAGGTGGACATCATGAAATTGTGTTGGACATCAGAACTGTGAAGAGTGAGAGGTTTTTTCATTCTTTACAGAATTTCTCATTACAGAAATAAAAGATGAACTCTCAAATCTTTGGACTTGAACTGAACTACTTCCAATTGGAGAGAGAACAGCAAGAGAGAGCACAGTCCCATCTACATTTCTTTGCTCTAATTCTCCTTAATCCTTAGTCTAATGCATTCTTTGTCTAGTAATTGAGAAATCAAGGTATGCAAAAGTACTCCACTGCATTTTAGTAACAAAAAACTCTTCAGGGGTTTTTAGCATCTCTGAACTGCTCAGGCTTCCAGAATGAAGAGGGACTCCAAACCTATTAATAGCTAAGCTTTCAAGATTTCTACTTCATGCTCCCCCTGTGGGGAAGATCTTTGTGTCACACCCTAGACCTTCATTCCTCATCTGTGGGAGGTAGATACAAGCCTCGTAGTGCTTCTCTGAAATTGAAAACTTCAGCTTATCCATCTTGTTCGAGTAAGGATTATTAACTAAGTTGTAAAAGCAGCTTTCATTGCATTAGCCCTGTCACCAGCGTCCTCACTTGATGCTTGGAGTGGAGGACATTGTTAATCAAAAGCCTCCCTGAAGAGAGGAAATGGGATGCTCTATGGTACTATTCTGTGGTGAACTTTGATGTTGTGTGCAAACCATTTACTACTTACTCTTCTAGTTACAAAATAGATTATAATAAAAAGATCAACTTGTAAGCTGAGGAATATTAGGTGCTTACCTGCTGTGGCTCTTCTCAAATTTTGGACAAAAATACTTGATACACATTGAGGTATAGTTTCTGGAAATGGGAGGATGTGAGAATAGGGCTTTGGATAGTTCTGCTAAATACGATTCCCCAGTGTTTCACTGCTTTCAAGTTTGCGGCGTATATTTGAAATTACCTCCAAATCTTTGCATGTGGTTTGTGTTTTGTTTTTTTCCCTTCATCTGTAGCTGAGTGTATTGGTGAGATTCTCTTGAAATCACGTGCGCATTGGAGGCAAAATATGTCTATTTTCTGGCTTGCTTGCCTGATACTTAGAAGTGGATGTATATTTTAAATGGAATGTTTACAATTTTGGGGAAAAAAAAAATGGGAAAAGGGATTCTCTGTATTTCTTCCTTTACTTCAAAGCCAGTGAGAATTGATACAGATTCTGGTGACAGGATGTATAGGATGGGGGGGTGTGTAGGGGGAAGCGAGGGTCTGGTAATTTTACATGCAGACACAACTATGAATTCTTATTAGTACACTGGTAAGCATTGTAACACTTCTGTGTGATGGGAGAAAAGGGTTATGTGGAGTTCAAAATTGATTTGGGACTGAACTGAAAAAGCCTTGTCAGTTGTGACGTGAGAAATAAATACTAATACCTCTTGTAAATTGACTTTGTTAGGGATGAGTCTGAATTTAGAGGCTCTTTGTGAGTGTTTCTCAGTGTTTTATATATCTGTCCAAAGCTAATCTCAAAATGTTTTAGATGAATCATCTTCCCCCATGCTGTGAGTAATTTTTAGTCTGACTAGCATAGTTGAAAAATGGATTTTTAGCTAAAGGCTAGCTAGACACTTTGTGTGTGACACCTGAATGTTTGTGACAGGACTTTGGCTGTAAACTGTCATCAGTTAGTAGGGAACAAGTTATAACTTTCTCTTAGTAAAAGTTCTCTTTTAATTGTCATAGAAAGTGAAGGCTTTCTGTGAAATGGAATATTAACAAGGAAGGTTTTATTCTAGTAGTGTATTACCAGGTTTCAGTGAGAAAAGTGACTTTTATCAGTAGCATTCTTTACCATATATATGCTTGAGTTTGTGTATTTTGTAAAATACGTAAATTGTTTTCAGAACTTGTATCCTCAAAAGAACAGTAAATCTGGTTTATTTATTTATTTAATAGAAAGTATAGTTTCAACATATTGTTCACTTTTAATATTCTGCCAGCCTGGGTTTTTTGATGGCTAAAACTGGCTCACAATTCTTAGAATTTGATACATTAGGTTATACTTTAAATCCCCAGACATTGTAACCTAGTGATTTTAACAGGGAGTTTTGTTTGGTTTATTTGGGTTATTTTGTTACAACAAAGTATTGAATAATTATAAAATCTTCTAATGGCAGATTTGTCAGAAAATCACTATTAATTTTTGGCTGGGGATGTAATAGAAGTTATTTAATACATTGTATTTAAAGAATAAGTAATTTTGCTACTTAATAAAAAATATGTTGTGTTTTTTAATTGATCAAATACCAAAGCTTCAAACCACTCCAATTAAGTAAATATGTCACTGCAGGAAAATTCTGTCAAATTAAGACTTTTTTTAGGAATTCTGTCAAATTAAGAATTCTAAAAATTGAACTAATTCAGTGGGCTAAAGTTTTACTTTACTCTGTCTGAATTTGTCACAAGTTTTATGTTAGCACTAATGATTCCCAGGAATTGTGGAGATCGGGGGTCCATCATGAAGTCAATGAAACACTTTTGCAGTGTTTCTTTAAAAGACTGTCACCTGGCAGTTTTAGAAAAGGCTGATGCAGCATCTGCGACAGGCAGACAGTAAATCCACATTGAGGATTTCTGCATTCATTTGCCTCAGATATAAGGAGTTTACAATGACACACATTAAGCATGGCTTTTACTTTAGTCTGCTTAACTGAAGTAGACTGAAATAAAAGCCTTTATGTTAAAAGCCTTTCATTTAAAAGCAAAAATGTCTATGAAAATTGCAGATTTCACCGACAAAGTCAGTATTTACTGTGAAATCTCTGAGTTGGCAAATGAGGGGAGGAAGTTCTAAAGTGCATGGCTGTGAAGGTGGCACAGTTAGAGACTGAAGATAGACACATTGAGGCATTAAAATTAATAGGATTTACTTCTCTAACTTCTGAACATGATAAAAAGCTATGAAATGCCTCTTCTCATTATAAAAATGTTTTAAACTTTTGTTCTCCCCACATCTAAGCTTGGTGGGAGATGGAGCATCATGTGTTTTAAATAGTGTTATATTCATAACACCTTCTTAATTTTGCTGCTTTTTTATTCTTGATGAGTCTTACTGCTTTTTACTTTCCCGTGTATACTTCTTGCAGTAGTAACCTGCTGATGCACAGGTCAATACTTGAACATTTCTGGGATTTGTGTATAAACTTAAATGTGGATTGACAGTACTTAATTCAACATGAAGCATATTAAGAGAAACAGTGTAGAGGGAGATTGAACTTCGTGGTGCTTTTTTAAGTGCTTTTTGAGTTATCCCGTTTATTACAAATCAGGCAACCAAATAAGAGAAAATAATCTTCGCAGGAGGCCTCAACTTTCCCTGAATTTGGTTTTTGTACTGCAGGCGCTGCATACTTTAAGAGAATTCTCAAGATGGACTTTCCAGAAAATATGTACTGATAGATACTGAGTTGAGAAAAATCAGTCCACGTCCAGAGAATCTGACTGTTTCTCACTTGCAGGCTCTGAGCTGTCAAACAAAACCAAACCAGTTTGATTTTAAAATGCAATAAAAGAATCAGAAAAATCAATTTTAGACTTTTAACGCAGCTCTGCAGAAAAATGCGTTCGAATCTTGTATGTAAACAGATTTCAGGATGACTTGAGTTCCTTCACATTTATTGATAGTTCTCACTACTTTAAAGGCATCATTTTCTAACTGTCATGTACTGAATGTAAATATTTGTATAACAATTTCAAACGATTTTTTTAAGACTAGTAAGCAAAGAGTTTTAAAACAACAATGAAAAGATACTGCTTCAGTCCTTATTCCCCAAAAGAAAAGTCTGTTGGGGAAACATCTATGGAATACTTAGCAGATGCAGTGTGAGCCATGGATTCCCAAAGTTGCAGTTACCTTTTCTAGATTGTATTCTATGCAGCACTTCTAACATAACGTGCTGTTTGTAGAAAATAGATGGTTTCTAAAAGCTAGCTAGGAATAGTAAAGAAATAGCTTGTAAGTTTAAATTCCCTTCTTGGGGATCTGCATCTCCACTAGAAATATTTCTATGAAGGCTCAGAAAAAGGAAAAAAAAACCAAAAACCCAAGCACTTATCCAGTATATGCTTTCTAGAAAACCTTTTAGCATTTTGTCCTTATTTTGGGAATAAATGAGCCATGTTGCCTGTTATCCCTCAGAATTTCCACTTGCAACTGGTATGAAAGACTATTGTTAATGTCAAGTAGACAGTTTGTATCAGTACAAATCATATCTCTAGGCATTTTCTGTGGGGCAGCTTCTAAAAGAGCTTTGTGTTTGTGGAAGGCTTTGTAAGTCAGCCAGGTATCTGCTGGCCCATTTTGATGCACTGTACAGAGTGCACTGTACTGCCAGTCCTCTTTAATGTACCGGTAGAGAAAATGTCAGGGTAAGTAAAATCAAGTAACTATGATTATATATGCTGAGCGCAGATAAGAATTAAAACTCTTGCAGTAAATCTGCCAAAAGTAGCTGGGCTTGGGTTCTAATTTTGAACACTAAAGCGGTTGATCACTGAGAAGGCCCCATGGAGGTCTGCTTGGCACGCATAGTGAAACTCTACCCAGAGCTAGTAAAAACAACATATGTTCCCAGAAGCTGCTTAGGAAGCTCTTTAAGTGCTGGGGAATATCTGCAAAAGCCTTAGACCTTGAGAGTAGAAATAAGGACACCAATAACCTCATAACAAAGGAGTAGTCGCCAGAACTACACCCCCGCTTTAGCAGTAGTGAGTAAATGGATTAAGGCTAATACTGCTGTAAACACGTGTAGAAGTGGTTGAAATTCTAACCAGGACTCCAGTGTGGACAGAAATTATCTCAGTAGGAGGAAATGCAAGAGCGGGAGGTGTAAAGTAAATCAGTTAGTATAACTGATATATGAGATTTAATGATGATATCCTGATACATTTTTGTTTAAGTGTTTGCATTACCCTTTTATGGTCTATATTATCTCAAGACTGTGGTGATATTTCAGCACTTGAAGAGAATGTCAGAAATCATGCCTGAAGGAAGCATTTTCTGCACTTGGAGAGTCAAAGGAGAATGACAAATCAGGTTTTTGACACAAAGTACCTACAAAGCATTAGTCAAATGAGAAAATTTGACTTTTTCTTTTTTTTTATCTGCTGCTTCAGGATCAGACAACTAACTGTATGTTAAGCTCTACATGTAATGGAAGTTAGCAGGAAGGAAAAGACAAATCACACTTTGTGCTTCTTAAATTAGGATGCTTCTCCAGACATTGTATACTTTTTGGAGGTGGAGCAAATACAGTCTTGACCTTACTGCAGAAAACTAGAGGAATGGGGTTGGTGCCCTGTTGTGTGTGTAATCAGAGGTGTGTAGCAACAACCTGCTGCGGTGTTTGCTTCAAAACCTATGTAATTCTGAGGAGATCCAGTGTCTGCTCATGATGTGCTACTACATAGCCCTCCCAGGTGCTGATGCTAGTTGCAAGGTATGCTTGTGATATTAAGGGACTCCCCATACTCCTTTTATACTGTACTGCAAGCAGACTGTAGTGTGCGGTGGCATTTCTGTGCGGTGGTATGCTCGGATTCAGGCTGTGGAGCTGTCTGTACTACAAACCTTCCTTCTGCATGGCAGAGGGATGAGTTTGTAACACATTCCAGTTCCAGAAGGATCACTTGAGAGTGAATAGGTGCAATGGCAGCGTGGCTTTAAGGTGGCTCAGATACAAACACTAGTGCACTGGCAGCAGCCTGGGATGCTGCTGGTATTGGTACCCAGGATGGCATACTGCTTTTTGCAAAGTTTTATGCTGGGGTGTTGCTACTGTTAGTAATTGAATATGGGTGGATTAAAGCTACCCTGGATTTGTCTGTATGAGATGGTTTCCATACTAGCAGAGTCAAGTTAAGAATGTGTATGCAGGTGAAGGTCCTATTATCTCCAAGCTCACCATTATTTTCATCTTATTACAGAAGAAATTAAAAACCTTTTGTAAATACGCTGTTCAGCACTTTATGCCATTATCTTATGTCTGCTTAGTCTTGGTGAGGATATTACTTCGTTTTTTAGGAAGAGGAGGAAGAGGGAATTTGGAAGTTTTTTCTCTTTTGCAAAGTTAATCCTGATAATGGTAATGAAAAAACCTGTAATTTGAAGAGTCCCAAATTATTTCCATAGGTATTTCCATCAGCTGCAGTAATAGGTACAACCAGATTGAACATACCAATACCACTCTCTTTAAATCGGAATACAGAGCACAGAGAAAAGGCATCAGCACTGCAATTTAGATTCAGCCAGACTGAGATGAATCTTAATTAATTCCACTTGTTGGGAGCTTTGATGAGAACATCAGGAGAGATGCCAGAGAAGCATTGCAGCTACAGTAGCTTCCAGTTCTGTGCAGAATAATGGGGCAGTTCACCTGTTGGTGCTGCATTTGCTGGTGTTAACTGCCCTAGACTAGCTTAGGGTCCAGGACGCTGGAGCATCCTCTGTATCATTGGAGGTGATCTCCATGTCACTAGCTATGTATGTATTACAACTGGGAAGCCTCATCTCTTCCCAGTTTTGTTGTAAACTGTAACAAAGTATATATTTTTATCTATATTTGCAGTTTAAGTAATGTGGGTTTTTGTGGTTTTTTGTGTTGTTGTTGTTTTGTTGGGTTTTTTTTTAATATCCTCTTTCATCAAAGTAGAAAACAGGTATGATAGATAAAATGATAAAAAACCCCTTAATTAAATGAAAAAAAGCCAACAACACAGAACAGTGCAGCAGTATTATTTATATTACCCAGTGGCATTAGCAGTCGTAACTGCTCTTATTTAATGTGACTGATGAGAAGGAAAATACGGTAACTCCATCTTGGAAGTTCTGAAAGCTCTTGCTTCCAGTTCCATACCTTAGTCTTAGTTTTAGCTTGAAGCAGACTGGGTTTTGCTTATTTGCATGTTTAACCAGAAATAAGAGAGGAGAGATCTCCATACTGGCCAGTTTGGACACAGTGTGACTAGGAATGTGAGAAAATTCTGCTGCTGCATCTGCTGGTTTTCTGTATGTGAAAAGAATGTGATCAATGCAGTGAAAATAATGAGGTCTGATACATGAGGTCTTAAGCATCATGAAGACAAAGTATGATGATTAAAAAAAAAAAATCCAAAACACCAACAACTTGCAATGAACAGATGTATCCCAATTCACATTTCTCATTGTGTCTAAAAGGCTTTTAGTAATGTATTAATGCTTTTAAGTAGCTCTTAGAAGGAGGAAAAAGGGTTATTTGAAAATACAGCCCTTGGATAAAATAATGTATTTAGTTAACTCTGACTTGATTATGGGAAAAACACAAACTTGGGAGACTGCCAGTTTAGCAGGAGTTATCTCAAGTAATATTATGGAAAAAAAGATTAAGCCAAACCACTGAAAATAGTTGGTCAGTCAGAATCTCAAGATTCTACAAATCCAAATTTTGCATATTGCCTTCCATTATGTAAATTGGCTTTATGCAATTCTGAGCTCACATTTATGTAATTCTGAAGACAGAAGAGGTTTGTTTGTATTACAGGAATAAATATGGGGTTTAGTTGCTCTTCATTGAGTGGTAGGAGTTGGGAAGAAACTACCGATTCAAGTATTGCCAAATATAAGTGGAAGATAATGTAAAAATCTTTTTTCCATTGTTTTCTGGTGGCAGCTGAGTCTTCATTGCTGAGTTTCACTGTGCCTGATGTTACGATTTGAAGGTTGTGCTTGCTCCATTTTACACTTCATAATTCAGTGTCTTACAGGAGGAGGCTTGGAATGTATTTTTAATGTTTCTTCACAAAAAAATAGTTAAGTGGTTTGGCAGTGGATCTTCAGTAAAAATCCATGATACGTTGTTCCTGCTTTCTGAAAATTTATTTCCAGTTACCAGTAGTGAATTCTGAAATAATTAATTCAAAACCTGGATGATCTTTCTCATGCATTTCAAAAGCACCTATAATATAATTGGTAGAGAGGTCCACAAAACAAGATAATGTTACCAGATACTTCCAGTGTAGCAGCAGCATCTCTGATAATTGTGGCTAAGCGAGAACAGTCATCCAGACCACTTCAGTGTTTTTTAATCTTTAGCAGTTAATTAGTTCGGGTTTTTGGTGGGTGAAGTGTGTTCATTTTGCTTTTTATTTTTCTGAAACTTGTGGATGTTTGTTTGAAGGAAGAACTGGCATTTTCAGATAAGAAAGAATAAATGTATGAAATTTTGTTGGCTTTTATTTTTAAGGAGGAACTGATGGAGACACTTTTTTTTTCTGGCAGGACTTCCAGTATAACAGTACTGATGCATCTGTCCTTTTGTTGGTGCCTAAAAATGTTACTTTTCTACTGTCTTCAGAATCTATTTGTTGTCTGAATGTGAAATCAAAGATATTTCTAGATCTTCAAATCTGTATTACATCAGTTTATCTGCTTAGTAAATCAATTCAGAAGCAGCAGCAACAGATTTAGAAATAATACTGGTTGAAGTTGGGAGCTAATGAAATTGAGTCATCTCTGAAAGGCACAAAGTACAGTTTCTGTTTCCTGTATTACTGTAATTTTTCTTGCATTTCTGAGCATATAATATTTCAATTAATCAGTAATACAATTTTACTTGATTCCCTTAACCCAGCATAACTGTTTCAGATGTTACATACAAATGCTCATGACAGGCAAAGCAGAGTAAGTGTGGAAGCTAATTTATTAAGCTCCAGATACCTGCACAGTATAGATGGGTTTACAGTTTCTGTTATTTCATCTATGAAATGTCATTTGAAATGGTGAATAGAGGGCATCCATAAGCTTAATTTTGTTTCTGTATTTCCAGTTTCAGTTAAGTGAGGAGGATGCTTCAAGAATCAAATGCCTTTGAAAGGTGTATGCGCTGCTTGAATGTATGGCAAGGAAGTAGCATTGCAAAACTTATACACTAATATTATTGAAATAGAACTGAAAGATGAGTTAGAAGTGTGGTGGTTTTTGTACCAAAACAGATAGAATGATGATTAAATGTAGTAACTCAAGGGTTAAAAATGTTGAAAGGCCGAAACTTATACTACATGAGCAAAGAATCCTTCTAGTCTGCAAGGAACTCAGTGGATTTTATGAGGACTTCTTGGTAGATGAAGTGTTATCTGTAAAGAGGGCAGAACTGAGAGACCTGAATTTATGTGGTACATAAACTTTTACCCCTCCTATTGCAGTAGTATGAGAAACAGCTCTGAGTAGAATACAAGATTGAGATCCTGACACGGGAACTCAAAATCCAATAGATATTTATATCTCTATGCAACAAGATTACATTGCAGAGAGTTATGCAGTGTGACTAACATTTTGAATTGTAGAGTTACTTAATTGGATTTTTTTTAAATAGAATTTGAACAGAAACTTGATTTAGCAGCTACTGCACGAACAGTTCAAGCCACAGAATGATAGAATGGTTTGGGTTGGATGGGACCGTTAAAGGTCATCCAGTCCACCCCCCCTGCAATGAGCAGGGACATCTTCAGCTAGATCAGTTTGCTCTGAGCCCTGTACAACCTGACCTTGAAGTGTCCAGGGATAGGGCATCTGCCTCTCTGGACATCCTGTGTAAAACTAAAACTTCCATTTAAAGTTTAAAGATTCATTTAAAAAAAAAAATTTCTTTCCTTCATCAAAAGACCTTTCCAGATTTCTATCTTTTCTTATATTCTTTCTGCACTGGCTAGAAAAACTAAGTTTGAATTTCTTTGTCTGTGGAAAAATAGTTCTCATTTTAAAAAACTGCTGCTTCTGTAACCTCTCCAGGAAATAGTGTCTGCCCGTGAGCAGTGGAAACCTCAGACTGCAGTAAATGATTGCTGCATCCCACAGCAACTCATCTGATCTAAAGAATCAGAGAAATGAAAGTACATTGGATATTTGGCCATGTGATTTCTTTATTTTCTTTTTTTTTAAAGTTCTCCATAGTACATGAGTGCCATGTTTTTCAAGTAGGGTGATTAGCTAAGGGCACTGATTTCTATAATAGTGCAAAAGTGGTAATTTTATGAAAAAAAAAAAATGAAAAAGAAAAAGTTTAACTGCACTTGTGTTGTGGAACAGGGTGTCATTAAATCCATACAGTCTTACTGAATTGGATGACCCACCTATGTGTCCTTGTGTGTTCACTTTTTCTCCTAATGTTCTTTCATAATACAAATAGCTTTTATTTTTAGGTCAGCTGCTCAGTGGTGAGATGGAAGGTTAGCTGTGTGAAGTCAGGTGCTATTTTTGTTTCTGTATTAGGCTTCCCAGTTCTACCACTTAAGGAAAGAATCTGTTATGCTGACTTTTGAGCTGCTGTGATTAATGCATCTATGGGCAAAGATATAATCCTTAATTTGGAACTGAAAATACTGTTGTGTTTTTATTTTTCTTCAGACAATCTGGGTTATGGTTATACGAGCTGCTTTTGTTAATTATCTGTTTCCAATTTCCACATTCCATGTTTAGTACGGCTGTTGTTTCTTTGTGTAACTCCTGAAATTGAGAAGTATGACATGAAATATCACTGTTTAATATATTAAAATGGTTGACTCCTGTTGAAGCAGTGGGTAATACTGCAGGAAGGGTTGTTCTGGGGTGGTTTTTGTTACAGAGATAGACAGAGGAGTTGTATAGTGTCATTCAAAAGGATTCAAAATTTCTGGAACTTTAGTCTCTTCCAGTTGTAATTATCTGCTGCCTAAATAGCTGCACATAATCAGTGCACTACTTGAAATGTGATTTTACAAAAAGACATCAGTTTTGCCCTTTGGAAAAAAATGGTGAATGGACCTTGCCAGAAAGTCCCACAGTACTGAAGTATTTGAGAAATAGATATGTGTAGGAACTCACTGTAACTTGTGCATATTTCTACAGCTTATTTTTCTTACTGTCATTTCTATTGCAGTGAGGATGATCTATTTGAATCACAGCCAAATGAGATCTTCCATTTCCATGTGTGTTCATTTTCTGAATTAAACTTCAAGATGTTTAAAAAAAAAAAGGGGGGGCAAAAATCTGTTGAAAATTTAATTAAAACTAAAATGTGGTATGTGCTCTATTCTGTCATCTGTTCCCAATAGCTGTATGAGTTTGGTGACCTGACCAGTCTGTTTATGCAGCCTTTCTGCATTTTCATACTCTGTTAGGCGTTTCCTGGGCTTACTGCCAGACTTCTTCTGTTTACAAGGCAGCAGGCAAAGATTTAACATTCCTGTTTTCTTTATTACCCTTTAGATTCCCTGTGGGACAGAAGGGTTTGTCTCCTTTTTCACTGCTGTTCCTCTTCATGGAGTATCAGTGAAAGGAGGTTCATTTTCTAATGATGACTGTAATAATGTGACACAGCCATTGATTAAATAGTCATTTAGGAAGCTGGCCTAGAAGAACTGTTCTCATTATGGACTTTGTTTCTTCTTTTTTTCTTTTTTTTTTCCCCCTCTGTTTTCCTAAATAAACAAGCTGCCTTTATCCAAGGCAGACAAATTCAACATTTACAATTTTTTAAAAAGCAGAAATCTTAGTTTTCTCTCACTGATTATTGAATTGAATAACCTTAGAAGACAAAAGGGCGCCAGATGCCAAACCTCAAATGGTAAATTGGACAATGTCTCAGGGAAGTTCTGACCTAGAAATCAGATTTTTTTTTTAATATAGTTTTATTGCAGTGTTCAGCAGAGCTGGGTAGGCCCTCAAACCTTTCACAAGCTGTGGTTGTGCATAGCTTCATGCATGTGAATAATTCCATTGACTGCAGCAGAACTGCTCTTAAGCTTAAAGCTCACCAGCTGCATTGGTTAAAAAGAGACCTTGTAGAGTGAGACCAAAAAAGAGGAGAACTAGTTGAATTACCTACAGAGAAAAAGGACCATCCGCATGTTTTCACAAACAGATTAACCAAGACTGTTAGAAAGTAAACTGCAAACAAATGAAAATTTTGTCAAGAAATACAGGAATTAATGTAAAGAAAAGTCAGTCTTTATAATCTGAAGAAAATTTGCTGGGCAAGATGCACAGTCAGATAACAGAAGCAGGTAGTGAATTTTTTAATTTAGTTATACAATCGATACTTTTGCATTCTTTCTGCATGATCTCATCTCTGTTACTGTATTTTGTGTTTTAGTTGCAGATAAGATAATTGTGCATTTAAGCCTCAGAAATTAGGAGGCATTTGGCTAATTCCAATTATTTTTAGAAAACAAAGGAGGTTATTATTTTTTTTAATCCTGGGCTGCTTATGGACCTTATAGAAGTGGCTGTTGAGCAAGTTACTATGATGCATTTCATAGTCCTCCTAGCTACAGGCAGTAGGAAAGGTGTCTAGAGTCTATCAAGCTCGTGGTTACATGTCCTCAAGCTTTAGGACTTAGCCTTCTGTTTCTGTTTCACACAGACGTGCCTGGTCCTAGTAGTGTCTGAGCTTTTTCAAGCATTGCATCAGAGGTTAGTAGCTCACCCTTCTTTTGGTGGTATGTAATTTTGTTTGATTTGGGAATTCCCAGAGAGATTCTGTAGTAGAGCTGTCAGAGAACATACGTTGGTGAGGAACAGAAGCTTTTGCAAGTGTCAAGTGCTTCTTTATACCAGCAGGAATCTTGACCTGATTTTCCAGATTTACTACACATCTAATATATGTGGGGTTTGTTGCTGTACAGTGTGGGCTTCCATACTTGCCTGGTGTCTTGAACAGTTTCTTTTTTGCCTGCTTCCAAATCACTTAGCATAGATGCCTTCAGCACTTTGTCATTTCTACCAAAATGACTAAGTTGTTAATTAAAAAAAAAAAAAATATATATATATATATATA
>JANIJG010010791.1:0-27671 GCA_024611175.1 Megaceryle torquata | reverse complement strand
ACCTCTCCAGCTTATCCAGGTCCCTCTGGATGACATCCTGTCCCTCCAGCCTGTCAACAGCACCACTCAGCTTGGTGGTGGTGCTTATTATTCAAGCTTAAAAAACCACCAGATGTATAGAAGCATGACAGTGGCTGAAACAGACTTGCTCATACAGTACTTAAAATACTGTCAATGACCTACCTAGAACAGAACTCAGGTGCAGAAAAGATGCTGGGGGCATCTACCCTCAACTTGGGAACCAAACTTAATGTCAGCAACATGGGTGCAGCCACCTTCCTCAGAACACACAGAAAGCTAAATGGGCCAGTCACTGCCCTCTGCTAATGACACTTACCAAAATGACACCACAGAAACAGCACAGACAGAAGGATGAGTCTGCCTAGCACCTCAGACCATTGGTGATGTAGCCAGAATTGCCCAGAAGTATCCTTTAGTTATCAATAAAGTGAAAATTTAAATGCATCAGAAACATACTTCATAAAAAATACTGGTCAACTATTGCTCAAAGGTCTGACTCAACCTCATTTATTTTTCCAAACAGGCAATCAAATCCTAGATTATACCACCCTTTCTCCATCTTCTGATACACCCCGTGTATCAAAAACGTACCACAACATATCAAGATCATACCACAGAACCTTTGTGTCTGTGCCAGACCCAAACCTGTCTTGGATGAACATGGTCCAAGATAGGAAGCATCCACATATGCAGTACTGTATGTACCAAACTTATTTTCAGCAATTAGTTCATACCACTGCTAGCTTTAGAGATCCGAGTACAGATTCAGAGTTACTTGGTCCCAAGAACACCCTGAAGAGCAGCCATGTACCTTAACAGCAGTAAGATGTACAGTTACAATGAGTTCCCATGGTAACACAGGGGAAGTATTATCAGCATTAATCATGGACTGTATTATACTCACAAGAAGATGAACACATTTGCTTCCTTTTGCTTCCCAGAAAAGGAAATGAGTTTATATTTCTAGAGATAGTCTCTCGACCATATTTCTGTTATACAAATTCATTCTTTATTTTCCTTTAAATAATATCTTTTAATAAAAATGAAAAGTGTCTGCATGCATACGATGTGCTTATAGTAGGAAGAAACTGTAGCTCTGCTAGAGAAATAACTAACTTTGGCATCTCAGCTTCCCCTACTTAGATATTCACAAAACACAGAGTTGTAGACATCTGCCTTGAACAAGAAGCCGTAAGACACTAACAGGAGACTCTGAGGACTAGAAAACACCTGCAGACTGGCCAGTCTGGGCTGTACTCCCAGGAGTGAGGCACTTTTGGTGTACGTGTTGTCCATGCTGCCTTATCATTCTAGCTCACTGTCTAGGCTTCCTGTAAAGTGATCAGCACAGTTTTCCACTCATTTAATAGGTTTGGCAGGTTTTTTTGTTTGTTTTTTTCCGTCCCCCTCCCCCCGCTTCTATCCTGCCCTGCTTTTACTGCAGCACTCTGAGCAGTCAGATGCAAAGAGTCCAGGTGAAACAGCAGGGAAGTGTTGGTTGAAGAAGAGGCTGAGGATAAGACTACACGAATCAAAGAAAATCTCACATAAAACCTCACAGAAACAAAACCAGTGAAAGGGATACACTGAGCTCCCTCATCTGCAGCAAAGCAGGCTGAGACACCTCCAAAAAAGGGAGGTGTACAGATGAAAAACACCACTCCATGGCCTTCTGCTGCAGAAAGTTGTGCCTTCCTTCAGTTACAAGCTTCCCTGGAGGGGCCTGTGCTGAAGAGCCAGGGAGCAGGTCTGTATTCTCTTGCTTTCTAAAGAAGGGTTATGCCAATGGCCAGATGGGTAAAGCTACATGCTGCCCACAGGATGCAGGGCTGTCATCACAGATCTTTCCAAAATGGCCAGGCCTTGAGGGAATCCAGAGCACAGGTGAAGGGACTGATGAGAAGGCTGTCACCCCAAAGCAGACACTATGCCCTTTCAGCCATCCAAGAAGCACACTAATCTTTCCACAACAAATTGGACAAAGTCCAGTCCGTTGGCACTGCCTTTGGCAGTATCGACCCTCGATGGGAATGATGAGAAGAGAGACCATTCACTGAGCCACCTACAATTTGCTTGCATTAAAACAAAGTATAAGAAGTTTGTCAGCATTAGAAACGTTCTGCTGTTTCCATGAACACACCTCAGAGAAATTAGGAAGGACTGTCAATTGATGCAAGAACTTGAATACTGGTGCATGCAATCGCAAATATAAGTCAAACACCTGCAATACATCCGTGCAAAGCAAGTAGAGGCAAAAGGAGGTCTTTCTGATGTTTACTTTGGGGTGTTTGGGTTTTTTTATCTGGTAATTCGAGTTTGTAAACCACCAAAAGGAAGATATGAAGTAAGTACAGCAGGGTGCATTCCCTCCTTTTCAGAAAATACACATTTCCCAACAGATGACAGCCAAAAAGCTTTCCCTATTTTGCACTTGCACATCTGCTCAATACTCATCTTTTTTGAAATGCTCTCGCACCTTTTTCATCATTATGTGAAGTTAAATGCTGAGGTTTGTACTGAAGCTGGTGAGACTCAAGGAAACTGACAACTGTAAAAATAAACTATCACAGATCAACCCTTAGCAACATCAAGTATCCTTATAAGACTAGCAGATCAGCCATCACAGAAACTCAAATCAGTTGTGTTTACTTTTTCTAATTTTTATTCTACAACTCATTTTCAATTTTATCAGAGATGTCAGTTTTATAGCAGCAGTTAATCACAAAGACTGAAATGCTAGCATTCTCTGTGTATCTGAGAAGTCCTGTTTGTTTAACCTATTACCAAATACCTTCTCAAGAGCAGGGTGAGATTAAAATCTCAGGACTGAAGCAATTTTTGCCTGTTTTCTCTAATGCAGCTTGACCAATAAAGTCATTACTTCATTAATCTCAAGTAACAACCTAAGAGATTCAAGGCATCTTAAGAAACAGAGCAGGCTACAAGAATGGGACACAAGGAAGAAGAGCTTGCACAGTTTAATCACACATGGTTCTAGAAATCCATTGGTATTTCAGTAAGCCAGTATCTATTACATCATATATTTGAAATATTAAAATTTAACTCTTTTTTTTTTAATTTACTCTTAAATAAATGACAAAGTGGGGAAATAACACTAAAGAGAGCCACATTTTTTCATTGACGAAGACTGTTTACATTTCCACAAGAGCCACAAGGCTGAGAGACAAGACTGCCCCTGGGAAGTCCCCAGGGTTTATAACCTTGTGAAGCTAGAAAAGGGTCTTCGAACATGTCAGCTTATGCTTCTGGATAAATATCTTTTAACCTCAGGGAGTCTTCCTAAGAATTAAGTCTCCGCTAGAACTATCTTTTAGGAGTGTGAATAGTCTCCCATCACCAAAGAGAGAATGTCATCAATTCCATGATTAGAAAAGAAAACAAATTCTGAAATTTTGCAATATGCATAGGCATGCCCTGTCACTTCTTTCCACACCATACAAAGCAAGTCATATTTACTGTAATGAAACATAAGACAGGCAAAATCAATGGGCTAAACACCTCCCTTTCCACCAAAATCTTGCACTTAAGTCTTACATTTTACCTACCTTTCAAAAAATTGTCTTCAAAAAACTGGGATGTGACTTTCTGTGGATAATTCACCCCAGCACCCCAAACAATCAGTGGTGTTAAAGTTTCTGAAGGATGACCGGCTCCATGGGATCCTATGATACACCAAAGTGAAAAAAGAGAGTAAACTTTAAGGCACGTGGTGTAAAAACAAACAAAACCTAGATAGATAAATATCTTCACACATGTATAATATATATAACATATATATAATATAACATTTATATAACATGTAAATCCTGTTACAGACATCCTATTCCAGCCTTATAGTTTATTTTTATGCCACTAACAATGAAGGCTAAATTCAGAATGCAGGTTGGGAAATCAGTACCACTTTAGTCAAGCCTATAAAGACATAACTTTGTATATTAAAACCCCCAAACTGTTAATATTCAGAAACTAAAGCCAAAGTATTTGCAAACCTCAAAGTGGAAAGGAGTTACCTGCTCAAAATATATGCATGTGCCTATCCCAAGCATCCCATGTAAACCAGGGATGGATGGTTGGAGCTCACATAAAAAGCTACTGCACTAGCCTTCAGACAGCAGGCTATGGGCCTGAGCATCATCTCCAGGTTTGCAAAAGTCAACTTCAAAGTTATTAACACTGCTGGCAGAAGATCAAGCCTTTTCTTCAAAACAGTAAGAGATGACAGAAACTATGACAAATCAGTGGTTCTCAAAGATTGAAGAGTTACTCCTATCAGATTTTATTCCCCCTTCAGATCCAGTACATAATGAAAGCACTCCAGCAGCACACTCCGGCAGTGCGGAAGGCCAACAGCACCCTGGACTGAGTTAAAGGAAGCACAGTCCAGAAAAGGGATTACCCTTCTCAATACATGTGAGACAACCTCTAAACACTGGATCCAGTTTTGGTCCTCTCCAGCACAGGTGAGACAACAATTGTCCAGAATGAGCTCAATAAGGGTCTCCCAAATTGGTCAGAGGAGCACTTGCCCTGTGAGGAGAGGCTAAGGGACCAAGATTTGCTCAGCCTAGAGAAGCAATGGTTTTGAGGAGGATATAACAGAACATCCTGCCTATATCCCATTTCAAGGGGGTTTCAGAGAGAATGGAACCAGACTCTCACTGCATTGCAGGGTGGGATGGTGAGAGAGAATAGTCTTAAGTCCAAACAAAGAAGGTTCACACTGCAAATAATAAAAAAAAAAATCTCCCCGAGGGAAGGCAAGCAGCAGAGCAGGCTGCCCAAAGTGACTTTGTGGGCTCCCTTCTTTGAGGTTTTAAAGGCCCTGCTGGATAAAACCCAAGCTACTGTGTCTGATTCCACTTTGAGTAGGTGGTTGGATCTCCTGAGGTCCCTATGATTATGTATCACATATATTAAAAGATATATATGCACATCTTCCTTATCAAATACCTATGAAATGATTTCTTAAAATACACAAAAAATACGAAAGGATTAAAATTTTATTGCAAGTGGCAGTCAGCTCAACACTAAATAATATTCAAAACAGACTATTTGGCAAATGAGTAGATGATGAGGCTGATTTTGAATAAAATTACAAAAATTTCTGTCATCTCTGATGAGAAAAAGTCTTGATCCCTTCCGTTTGTAAAGTTCAGTATTTCGTACACAAAATAAAACGCTGGATTTTGCCAACGCCATGCCCAAAGCACCCTTTGCTCAGAAGTACCACAATTAAATCTAGTTATGCCAAAAGCTGGCTCAAATCATTGGCCACACCCTTCACAAGTGCCCTCTGCCCTGGCTGGCCACCTCCTCACTCTCCTTTTTGTACTCTCAACAGCTCCACCCTTCAGTGTCCGCCTCCTCTGGAAAGATCACACAGCAGTCCCATCTTTTCTGGCCTAAAAAGCCAAAATAAACAAAGAGACAAATACTCCTTCAAAAAAAGTTTTCACCAGCTCCCAGATAGATTCATCACCTTTCTCAGGTGCTTCAGAGGAAAGTAGTAACTATTTCTGTCCCACATGGGCTGTAACAAGACCAGCTTTGCAGATGGCAGCCAAATAACACAACCTCCACCTGCTTGGGCTAGTTTTCTGCAGGGAGGCTCTGACAGAGGTGGCTTTCAGATCTTGGTCTTTCCCTCCCCATTAACAGTCACTAACAGAGTTAAGCTTTACCCTATTTTTTGGTGTCTTTTTTTAACCCCTCCCCTGTCCAGATATGCAACTCAGCTGTCAGAAGGCTGATGAGGGACCTTGCAGCCAATTAACCATTTCCTAATTTGCATGTGTTTCATACATGAGCTACACTTAGGATATTAAATCAAAGTAGGGGCTTTAAAGCTTCTAATGGGACAAAGATCTAATTACACTTCAGATACTCACCCATAAACTCAGCTGACTCAACATTTAAAAGTACTCACCCCAATCTGTCATTCCATGGTCAGAAGTTAAAATAAATGCAGTTTTTCCATCATTTCCATAGAAATCATCAATCATTGAAGCAATTTCTTTTACACCCTCATCAACTAATTTAATATTTTCCTTGTACTCCCTAAAAAAAAAAAGAAAAAAACTAAGAAAAATTGTTATTAGATTCCAGGTGGCTCTCACAATTGATATAAAGCAAGTTATGCCTGGTCATAATGCCCAGTCCTTTGATCATAGACACTTTTATCCTCTACAGAAGCTCAAGCTAACAAGACATCCTAGATGTAAAATCTCTCATCCTGTATGTCTCATGTGATACTAAATGGTCACAGCAGAATTTAAAGGCTCCTGAAGCTAGTCTCAAATGAATGTTTATTTATATTGCAAAACTGACCTGTCCTTGATTCAAGACTATAATTTAATCACCCATAGCTATCAGGTAAATTAAGGAAAAGGCCAAAACTAAGGAATTCTGGAAAACTCAAATGACTTAAACTGTAAGTTTCAAAAAATTACTTCAAGACAGTAAATAAATAGCAAAGAAATACCTCAGCATGCAGGGGACTGTTCTGAGATAATTCACAGACCAGCAGAGATCAGAATCTTTTAGGGTAGAGGCTAAACCAAAAATTTCTATACTTTTAGAAAAACTCACCACAAACTAAATTTAAGCCAATTATTTTTTTATTTGTTGCTCTTGCTAAAGTCAGTTTTGAAACTTTATCTTGAAAAACAGAAGGTATGAGACATACAGCAAGTATGAACTTTGGAATGATGTGGGAAATTAGAGCAAGGATTTAGAAATAATTCAAGGATTGAGAGAAAGACATAATATCCTACATTCAAAGCACATGAGGAAATGAAAATAAAGTTCTCAAATAATGCACTTAAAGATGAATAGGTGATGAGCACTGTTAATAGAAACTCCTCTCTTTGTTCAAGCGTCCTAAGGAAAGTGAAAACATTGGTGTAATTTGCACTTGCTATTCCTGAGCTTACTGCTGTCTGTAAATTTAACCATACCATTTCAGCCATGGGGAATCCAAGAACTGTTCCCATTTTACATTTAAAATTGCAATTTTCTGCTATTTTCTAGTTTATGTATCTAAGATAATCTGCTAAAAATCAGATGAGTACAGGAGTATAACCAGGAACACTGTATATAGCAAAAATCTGTCGTTTCTACAGAGACCTTAAAAACAAACCCCAGAAAATTCAGAACACAAGTAATCATATGACCTATTAAAGAAACCATCAAGGCTACAAGTCTGGTTTCAGGCTTAATAAATATCATGGTTAAAGCTACTGGACGCACTTAAAACTAGTAAGAAAGATATGTACAGTCTCTCAGTTACCTTGAGTTTGGCCTATGAGCATGTCCATTTGTGTCTATGCCTAGCAAATGCAGGAACAGAACCACTTTTTCTTCATTCAGTGCAGAGAATAACGTTTGGTTTCTTCTAGAAGAATTAAAGAAGCTCTGTATGGAATAAGTCATTAAGATATTAATCTGAGTACAATGCAAAAAAGGTGATAGGCAGCCTATTAAAGCTGCAGCTGTTTTCATGTCAAAATACCAATAATTATTAGAGTTATCAAAAATTAATTACATCCCAATTTACTTCTTGGAGGATAACTACCATCAGTATAGTCTGTCCAAATTTTCAGCCTATTTAAGGCAACACTCCTCAAGTTGAGGGGTCTTTGTTGTTGGTTGTGGGTTTTTTTGTTGTTTCTTTAGGCAGAAATACCACATAACTGCGTTATCATCCCTTCTTTGCTTCCTGTAGAATCACAACAATGAAACATTTTTCAGCTCTACTTAAGGCTTTATATTTCCACTAATTTATCCATTTCAAACTGGAAGCAAAGGTCTCAAATACTCTTGCCTGGAAGCAGGTTCAGCAGGACTGAAATACCAAGCTACAACTTCTTTGCAGAAACTAAAATAGAACAAAACAAGACATGCTTTGCAAATACATGAACTCAGAAAGTACATCTGCCTTGCACATGTCCTACTGAAGCATCCCTGAGGCAGATGCCAGAGGGCATTTTCCTCTCAGAGTGAATGAGTCTTGACATGGATATTCTGTGTTAGATGAGCCATATTACAGCAATGCAAAATGCAGGAAGACAGCTATTCCAATGTGATCTCTTTAGTAATAGCACCGCCCGAAGAAACAAGGTTGGGTAGGGTTTTAGTTCAAAGAGCATCCAGAGAACCTTTCAGTGCACTAATATAAATGGAAATGTCTTCAAATTCCACGAGTCCAGGGAAAATGCTGGTAAGGCGAGTGAACTGTTTCTGCCTCCAAAGGACAAAGCAGTCCACCACACACCTGTGACAGCAGTGGAGCTCACACTGTGTAAACCAAAGTCACCATATCCCGAGGAAGACCAAATGGGCAGCAACAGTTTCGCAGTAAGCCATGCCAGGAAACCATGGCAGTACACAATTCCACCCTTTTTTCTCCCTGAATATACACAAGCCATATGGATCAATATTTGCACACTCTTAACTTCAGCTCTTGTCCAAACAAAATCATGACCGAAGTCCAAAGCTATTTTAAATAAAGATAAAAGCATAAAATCTGACCACATTCAATAGCAATATAATTATTTTAATGGAGATTTCTTCTTCCTACAGGGGTCCATCCCTTTGTGAGGAAGGCAAGTCTTGAGCTTCCCTCACTAGATGAGTCCCCATGACATATCAAAACCAACCCCCAACCCTAGCCACCTCATAACCCAGAACAGCAGCAGCCATAGGAGCTCGCCCAATGTGTGGCTAATTAAGAACAAGACAACAAAAAGAAGATGAGCCTAATAAGACGTGGCATCTTTTCCCAGAGCAAACATCAAACTTCATCTCATGGAACATTTTAAAAAATGGTTTACTGAAAAAAAAAAAAAACAAACCCAAAAAACCAAAAACCACACAACAACTCCAAACAAACAAATTGGAAGTTCACCACAAAGAGTTATCTTAGACTGATAAAGGTGATCCGTTGGTATTCAGGACAGTAGGAGCAAAAAACACTTCATCTTGCTCTGGAGGCTGCTGATCTGTTTGCCAAGCACTATCTTTCTATCTCCTTGCAGCCTGCTAAAGCCCTCTTCTTTTTGGTATTCAGTATTCACAAACTTGAGGCCTACCACCATGTAACACTAGTTTCTAAGCCACCATTATATGTTAACTGTATCTTTCTCCCTTTCTCTTCCCCCCCCAACCCCCTTTCATTTTCTCTATACAAAAATACTACCTCTCTTGTGTATTTCGGCCAAATGTCACAAAGAAGTTTCAGGGATGGGAGCAAACAATAAAGAAACTGAAAGAACTCAGTTCCTCCAGTCTCAAGAAAATGCAGCTAAGGAGAGTTCTCATTACTGGGTGAGGAAGATTGAGCCAGACTGCTCAGAGCACTTTGGTCATGGGACAAGGGAAAACTCACAGTTTGACATGTGCATGTCAAGGGTTAGGGCTGACCTGGTCACTAGACAAATCACAGATGCTTTCTATTAACCTCTCCCTTCCCAAAGAGAAATAAGGAAGAACTATAGATTGTAAAAAACCCCTAAAATGGCTTAAATAAAACAATAACAATAAAAAGAGAAGATAATACTAATAATAAAATTAAAATAATGAAATATATACAAATACAACCTTAACTAGGCAAGGCCTGAGCAGCTTGCTCTAACGACCTCCTTCATGCAGGTAGTTGGACTCTGACCACTACAGCTTTCTTCCAACCTTATTTTACTATGATTCTGGGAACTAAGAACAAGTAATGCCCTGGCTACAACCGATACATAATTTAGTAAGCAATAATATTTCCATTAAAACATTCAGAATAAATGGTAAAGTTAATTAAAATGTGATACTATTTAAAGTACTACATGGGAAGCTTGGTTACATCTATGTGAAATCTTTTAGTATCTTCTCTCTCGTTAGATGAGAGAAAGCAAAGAAGAAAAAAGACTGCCTAGAAGGTCTAGCAAATACATGTTTACTGATATGTGAACAAACTACAGACCCTATAGATGTTTAACAAGTTGTCAGAGATCGTTTGTTCCTCCAAAAAGCCCTCCATAGAAATATAATCCTTTCCTAGACCTGATAAACTGTTGCTGACTGCATGGATCTAATACAAGCATTCTGGCTTGTATTAGAAATAGTGTGAGCAGCAAAAGTAGGGAGGTGATTGTCCCCCTGTACTCAGCACTGGCAAAGCCACACCTTGAGTACTGTGTCCAGTTTTGGGCACCTCAATACAAGAGAGATATCAAGGTGCTGGAGTGAGTGCAGAGGAGGGCAACGAAGCTGGTGAAGGGCCTGGAGAATAAATCTTAATAAATATCTCAACAGAACAGGTTTAGATTGGACATTAGGGAAAAATTTTTCACAGAAAGAGTAGTCAGACACTGGAGTAGGCTGCCCAGGGCGGTGGTTGAGTCACCATCCCTGGATGTGTTTAAGGGTCGTTTAGATGTGGTGTTGAGGGACATGGTTTAGGGGCGAACTTTGTAGAGTAGGGTTAATGGTTGGACTCAATGATCCCAAGGGTCTTCTTCAACCTGAATGATTCTATGATGTACACGGAGAAAGAAACCAAACAAGCTTTCTCCTTTCACAAAGCTCCTTCATACATAAATGCAGACCAACATAATTAAAATGGTTGATTAAAGTTGCGCACACTGTGCAGATGTGAGAGTTTAAACAGCTATGCCACTTTTTACATGTAAAATAGATTTACAAAGGCAGGATGAACATGCCATGTTTATATCAGTTGAGCATGCTCATGCACAAGATTCCTACACATACTTAAAATACATTGTTCAACCACTGTACTGCTGGTTAGAGTGGAGCTATCTGTATTGAAATCCACTGTCAGAAATCAATATCAGGTCACAGCACTGTCTTCAGAGCTTCTAAGTTCAACATCATTCTGTTCTGGGCTCCAGCCTGAACCCTGCACAGAAGGGACAGTCCTGAAGGCTTGGTCTGGCCTTCCAGCAGAAAGGGGCCAAAGGAAGAATGAAGTACTGTGTTCAAAGATGAGAAAAGAAAAAAGCAAACAAAAAGAAAATAAAGAAATGTTTGCCATCTGCAGCTACATGCCCATTTAAGACAGATGACATCAACTGAATACCTTGAGTATATCCTACTCTGTGGCTGTAATAAATTGTGTTTAGATCATTCCTGAGACTCATGTCCAAGAAATTTGACTTCCTAGAATTCTAATAATTTTAGTCTAAAAAGAGTTGAATATTATGAAACTTTTCCACAAAATACTTTAAAAGTCCAATGCATTAAAACCACCTTTTTTTTTCCCTGTTAGTTAATCTAGACTCTCCATGTTTTGCCCAAAGATTTTTTTTTTTAAATTACAGACTCAAACTATGGTTTAGGCAAAGATTACTCAACTGAGAATCATTTGGCCACACCACACTAAAGAACACTCAGTCCCTTAATTATTTTCAAGGTTTCTAAACACAACAACAAACCAACCAAACAAAAAACCCACCAAGAATCTAAACAAAGTCAACACACTACCCCAAAATCAGAAAAAGAACAGGCAATCAACTCCATACCCATCTGAATCTCCAAGACACTTCCAAGCTATTACCACAAATTAAAATTAAAAGGATTGTTTTAACCCAGCTTCAGTTTAGACTATACTCAATTTTCTCTGTCCCAAGAAAGGGCTAGGATCACTTTATACCACAAGCAGACATCACAGGAACTGTCATGTATCACACATTTTTTTCCTCCACTCATGATTTAGGAAACATGCTTCTGATCCATACAAAAAAAAAAAATACTCAGAGCTATTGAGTTATCATTAGCTAGTGCTTTTTAAAAGAACACACAATTGCAGAGTGCCAGCACCAGTAACCCAAACATTAGTTAGCCATTCTCCATTTTACCCCCATCTATTTTAGGGGAAGAGGAAGCTAAAAGTGGCCCTCAGGATGCTTAAGGATCTGCTGACTACACCTGGAGAGGGAGTACACCTTACCACCCTTCACTTCCTTAGAGGCAGAAAACCAGAGATCACTTTGCCCAGAGTTAAGTGTCATTAAGTATTTGAGATAAAACTGTAAGAAGAAAAAATAGTAAGCAAAACAGAACTTAGATTTTCTGCAAATTGTCATTGTTACTTTATATATAATGTCATCAGCATAGCTGAGACTTATGATTGCAAAGTGACAACAGTTTCAGTCAGCCTCAAGTTTTAAGCTTCTGAAGCAATGACTGATGGTTAATTGAAGAGATGCTTAATGGAAAGAGTGTTTTACACCAGTCAATCAAGCCCTATCCATTCACAGTATGAAATTTAGATAGGCAAAGTAAGTCTTTAAATTAATGGTGCTGGTTCCAAGGAAAAAGCCATCAGTACTGTCATATATACCAAGCATATCATTATAGTTTGAAAGAAATGTCATCAGGTGTTCTGAAGCAAAGAAGATAACACCACCCTGACACACCTGTGTAGCTCCAAATGACAGCAGGGTGCAGCTTTAATAGAACAGCTATTCAAGTGTAATTGACAGCTTAATTTGATATGTGGTATTCAGACACATGAAATTACAACATACAACCTGGAACAAATGCACATTCAGGGAGAGGATGGCAGTTAGAAAAAACACCTTTTCACCTGCAAACTCAGCAAATCCCTTGCTTTGAATATTAGCAAACTATAATGAACTTTTCCACCCTACATCACTGTTTAAAGCAGACCCACTCTTGGCTTCATAATACAGATGCTTATTTAGTATATTGATTTATTTGGGTTTATTTTTTGTTTGATTTTATTCTGGTTAGCTAATGTTATAGATACTTATACACCAATATCCACTATCAGCATTTCTTAATCCAGGACAAGTGAGGTAACATGGAATCACATGAATATAGGAATTAACAAATAATCAGAAGCTATGTGCTTTGGACCATTAATAATTACAGTGTCACAGAAAACAACAGTCATGAGCCAGCACTGAGCAGAGGACCATGTGAACAAGTTATACTGCTTCAGGGCCTAAGCTATCTCTGCCCCCTTCAAACTAACTGTAACTCCTCTGGCAGCCACAGCACAGCAGATAATTAGGTGCCAGCTCTGTGCCTCACAACAAGACAAACTGTATAATTACAGTGTGTACAAGCCTGACAAAACTTTAAGTTAGTAATATTGTTAATTTCTTTCTCTTAATGACTTACCATTTCTGCCACACCATAATACTTGCTATAAAATCCTTCACTAATCACATTCAATATTTTTAAAGATTGGTTTCAGGTTATATGCAAATTAAAGACAAAGAAACTAAAAAATATTTTTAAGGGTACTTAGTGTTAATGAATGTTTTTTAATTAACATCAAAAGACAAATACTTCCTTTAAGCTTCTATTAACTCTAATCATAACTGATTCAAGGAATTTTTACTTATTACCCCAAGTGATAGGTTTTTTGAAGTTAACAAGTTCTATGATAAACAGGTAGCATAGAAAGATTCCCTGCTCACCTTAACATGATCAAAAACCCATGTGTCAAGCTTGGCTGCATCTTGTGCTCCAAAATCTTCACTTTCTGCTGTGTAACAAAATGTATAAACATGATCTCCAGTAGCACCTGCAGAAACAATATAGATAGGAAACAGAAGAATTTCCTTCATAGGCAATTAATATTAATGCATAAGAGTAGAAACCTATCAAGAATGACAATCCTGAAAGAATCAAAGAAGTTTTATCCTTACTTTAAACTTTCCCAGCATTTATATTTTTTTGAAGCCTGGATACTTTTTTAACTCATTCGGTTATCAGCACCTCAGATGAATGAGGAACAGTGTTATCCACTATGCTCAGATGAGGAAATAAACTATAGAATAGCAGACAGGGGGAGAACAAATCCCAGTTAAAACAAATTAAATATAAGTTAATTTTGAAACAAGGAATTTCACTGAGAAACTTCTAACAGAGAAAGCTACATATTAAAAGCCTTGTTTGAACACACATGTTTTGGAGTTTTTGTTTAAGGAAATTTACTTAGCTTTTGGTTGGTTAACTGAACTATACAAGACAACACCTTACCAATGAGACTTTTTACACAGAAAAATATATATTACATATAAGGAAGGCAACAGAAGGGATGTAACAGTCACTGTACATCAATTCTAGGAGGCAAGGTAATATTGAAAGCTAAGTGGAGAGCTTCACAAAGACAATATTCAAAGTCTTCATCTTTAAAACATAATAATTCAGTCAATGGCTAAGCTGTTGCAGCTTGGGGATACTATTTCTACCGTGTCAATGTAAAATCCCAGAGGGAAAAATGTTCCTCAATCAGCTGATGGCCAGAGAGAATATAACCATTTACTGGATATCAGAATTATGTAGTGCAGTTTTATAAGCTTCCAGGCTTGTAAATGAACTAACATGCCAGTATAAGGGAGCTGTTTAACCAAGATTATGTCCAAATCCACACAAAGGATGCAGGTATGTCAGGCTAGGAAGCTGAAAGCTGGCACAGATTTTCTGGTGCAGCTGCCCCTGCCCCCCAGAAGACATTATTACTACTTATAAACCAGAACACTCACTGCAGTTCTCAGTCTGATAGGAAGAATATATTCCCAGACATTAAAAAGTGAATTAAGGAGTTGCAACTGGTGGATAAGAAAGTTCAAAAGAAAAAATGAGCCCTGGCCATCACCGTCAAGATGACTCAGCTCAAGGACAGTCAGACACTGAGCCAACAGAGTACAGGCAGAGCTCTGTCATCACACACAGACAGGTGACTGGGAAATTCTATAGTTTTCTTGGTTCACTGTAGGAACAAGGAACTAGAAGAGCAGATCAAGAGGTATGTCTGCCCAATATAACCTTGACTAAGATTTGTCCCAGTTGTCACCATGGTATTAATGATACCCTTCTTCATACTCAAGCTAAACAATGACCCTAGCCTTGCTGCTAGTTTCCAAGAGAGAGAAAGGGAATTTGTGGAACAAATAGCAACCTGGGTGCAAAGGATTAACATCTACTTCCCTTAAAAGAACCAAAAGCCTCCATTCCTTTTTCTACTATGAATTATACTCCAAAACAGACCCCTGACGAAACAGTATGGGATTGGACTATTCAAGTCAAACCTAAAATTCCGGCAAGTCCAGAAGAAAAATTCAAAATTTTAAGGACCATCCTGGAAATAAACTAGGACATTATTTTCAGGTAATTTCAAGGTCATAATCAAAAAAATATAATTGAAAATAATGTTAGAATTAGCACACTGAATTTGTATAGTTTAACTATTAGAAGCTAACACCTTTTAATCCTGCTTTACTTTTAAGTAAATTGCAGCCAGTTCCAACATTACTTCAGCTATTTTCTCCAACTAAAACAGTAATCACACAGTCATTGAGACTCTGACAAATTAGATTTCATTCATCAATTTTGATAGTGAAAGAGATCTGTGAGCATTTTATTTACCTTTGCTACAGAATCCTCAACCATTTCATTGAAATATTTGTTATGACAGGAAAAGGATATGAATAATATAGACAATTATAGAAAACAAAGTATTTTTTTTTCCTTCACAAAAACCACTAGGTATTCAATAATTTTTACACCTCATCCAATAAAAGCAGTGGAACTTAAAATTCTGAACATTTTGGCATGATAAAATACACACAAGACCACCTCAATAATTTACAATATGAAGGGGGGGGGGGGAATCAGCAATGCTCCTCTACCTCCTTTCTGACTTTTTTTTGTACAGTAAAGTACAAGTTAAAGAACAAAAACTTGATTCCATTCTCATCTGTATTATAAAACTTCTTCTAAGTGCCTTTTTCTAGTAAAATAAGTTAATTTGCCTTTCTATCATGAAAAACTACAATTCATTTTCCCACCTACTTCTCAGATACAGTGCTGCACTAAACCCCTCTCAGTTTGGGAGGGATTTCCCTCTCTGTACAGAAGAAAGCTCCACTGTTGATGCTTCTCAGTAAACAAGCCATATTAAGAGACATTGCAACAGTACGGTATTACTTTTGCACATCCCTCCAGATAACATCAAAGCTGCTTGCAAGTCCCCTGCTTACCTTCTTACTCAAACAAAACTAGTAGAAGAATAGAGCTCTGGGAAATTCTTGATTTTCCAAATTATTCTCCCCAAGAACATATCTCCTAAAGTGTAAATAATCTGTGTAAGGGCAGTGTACTGCCTTTCCCCTCTACACAGACACCTTCACAATATTCCCAAAGACAAACTCATCTGAGATCATGGGAAACTGTCAGAAGGTATTTTTACACCTTACCATGAACTTATAAGGATGAAGTATAGAACAGAAAAAGAGATGGGGAGAATATCAAAAGACATGGTAAAGACTGGGGTTCAGAAAAAAAATCAAGATTCATCATGAAAAAGATGATGTACACTTTTTCTACACTAGTATTAGATTCCGCTCCTGTCCTGCCTATCACACTACTCTGATTTGACAATGTCAGTACTTAGAAGAGAATAACATATGCCCCTAGGCTCTCCCCTTTCACTTCAGTCTGTTTTATTCTGACATTATGGGTAAGGATGTATATATCCTCATTCTTCCAAGAAAAAACTAAAATGAAACTTGGACATCTTTTATATGTTGGAAGGGTTGCTCAGCAATCTCTCCATACTTAATAACTAATTGCAGCAGGCTGACAAACTTTAACACATTGTATACCATGGGGAAAAGACCTCAGCTTCAGGAATAGTACCAGGCAGTTCCTACTTGCATCTATTTCTTCCTTTTACCCTCCAGTGTTCTGGAGTAGAGGCAGGATAACACACAAAAAGATGCTTCTCCAGCTCAGCTGCTCAAGCAACATGGTTGCAATTCCATCACTTGAGTCACAGGGAACTGCATGCAGAGGAAGAACACCAGCTGCAGGCTTGCAAACAAGAGCTTTCAACCTCAACCAAAATAAAAATATTAAGACCTTTTAACTAAGGGTGTGTTTCCTTTAGTATGCTGACAGAATTAGGTAAGGCCTATTTATATGGACAAGTAATAAATAGGGATATTATCTGTAAAAGCTTCCTTCTTTTTCTCCACCCTGTCTTAAATTCACAAACTAAAAGTTAAGTATACTCAAATATACAAACGGGAAACACTTTATTCACCTTTTCTATCTCAAGAAGTGTCTCTATTTTACTACCTGACAACTATGTGTTAAAGATTCACAAAATTTAAACCTTACCTTTTGCAAACATTGGCAAAATATCTGGGCTTCCCCAGCTCCAAGTATATTTACTTTCATTGAAAACAGAGTCAAACTCCACTGGATTCTCCTTCCACCCTGTTAAAAACACATACCCGGATTTAAATTGGGTTGCCAGATCTCACTGACTGCTAAGATTCATAGTCCAAGCAAAAATTTTCTTGTTGTTGTTTGGGGTTTTTTTGTTTGTTTTTAAGGTTACCCTTGTCTTATTTCACAATGAACTCCACTTTTCAAGTCTTGATTTTACTTCTATTCCAACCTCTATTTGCAATTAATCCCCCATTCATTAAGAAGTGAGCTGAAAACATAAGCCAATCTCATTATACAGGGATTCAGACAAAACACCCAGCTGGTTTACCTTCTAAACAGCTAAAACTCCCCCTGAATTCTAAATCTTCTGTTGTCGAGTCTCAGCTTTTGGCATTTTAGGCAATAAATTACACACAGATATCATACTTCCATCAGTCACCTTTAACCTCATCACAATAAAACCTTCAAGATCTGTTTTTATGACAAGGCAACTGATAGAAATATAGAGATGCTCTTAACTGCAATTCCTGCCAATCCTGCATTTCTGGCAGATGTCAGAAGGAAGAACCATTTGATTATGAGCATGGACAAGACCAAATCATTCCTCTTAATTCTCCTGTCCAAGATCGATACACATTACAAGTGTTCAAGCTGGAAGCCCGGAGGAAGGCAGAGGACCACACAAAAGACCAAATCAGTAAAGTGAACTTTTGTTCCACATTAACCACCAAGCATACAATAACAGCTAGCTCTGGACAAAATATGTAGTTAGCATTTTAGCTTTATTCTGATACTGATTCTCCAGCTCAACCTAGCAATGATTCAGCTAAGACACTGTAGTTCACTTCTTGTTTGCAACATCTTAGCCACCTCCCATTACACCCCAAATGATAATTAAAAACTCTGTTACATGAAGAAGTCATTCCATAAGATACTTCTACTTTTACACTCAGAGTGCTAAATTTTGCCATGCTACAAAAAATATTAACTTACGCAAGCTATTTTCATAGCTATCAATATGAAGAGTGGGAAGCTAATCCAAAATTCTTCTTTTCCATAAAAACTCAGTATACAAACTACTATATAGGTATTTATCAATAATAATCTAGAAGACCAGTACATCACTGAAACATCTTATTTTGGAAGGCAGTGTTCAAAGCTCTAGGATCAGCATACCTTTAGCAACTGCACTGACATCCTCATAAAATCCAGCTATAAGTGCAACGTGGCCAGGTCTGGACTCTGTTGGGACTCGGGTGTGAGAGACTCCCCAGCTGCCATTATTCTCTAGAATACCCCTGAAAACAGGACACAAGGTAGTTAAACTTACGACTCGAAAGTACAATGAATTACAGATGAGAAGAGTGACAGGTACATGTGAAACACGAAATATAAAAATCACAGACTATAACAGATATTTCACTACTGCCTGTTGGACAGCAGAAAAAGCAGAACATGAAATTTCAAGTAGTTCCATATTCTAACATCCCCCAGCAAACATTTACTATTGTGGCCTATCAGTACTGCAAACAGTTGGCATTCTAATACACTCAGAAATAGCATACTATGGTTTTCTGCTGCTTTCTACTGTAGATTACTCCCCCACACACCCACAAACAGATTGTTTCTGACTGGTATGAATTTTATTTGGTCTTTCTATTTACCTTGAAAGTATCTAGTTCAATCTTCTCTTACTCCTTAAAAGTGCTCAATTATAATTAGTTCTTGTGACCATGTCTGCCTTTTATCTCAGCTGAATATTGGAAGCCAGCATCAAGAGAACGAAAAGCCACCCCACATAAATCTAAGGCACAAAGCATTTCAGCAACATGGAGAAAGTGTTAATAAACCTTTTATTTTTTATAATTACACCGCAGTGAAAGAGAATACCTTCTCACAACAGATACAGAAATACAAATTGTCTAGGGATTATGCACATGCAATAGTTACAACATATAAAAAGCAAAAGAAATGGAGAACAAAGCCCAAGCATAAGAAACAGTCTCAATCTATTCTTGTCTGCTGAAGATATGAATAACTGGAGCCTGGGGGAGAGCCAGTGGTGAGCATTATCATATGCTGTTTTCCTGTCTCCATCTTCTGGAAGAAGAGAAAGATTCACTGCCCACTTTGAGAGCAAGAGGAGAATGAAAGAAGACAAAACACACCAAGATATACCTTATACTAAAATTTAGGGAAAAAAAGCAGAAGAGTCTTCTGAAGGAATGTAAAGTCATTTTTGTCAAATCTACCAGGAAACTGTATTTTTATTGGTCATAATATAAGCTACAAAATTTGCCATATTTTTATTGGATGAGTTTTAATCCAAGTAGATGCTAAGTTCATGTTTCATTATTTTTAACTGAGATTTTACACAGCTATTAATTACAAGCTCCCTACACTCATCTCTAAATATATTTCTCACTAGTGAAGTAAGAATCAAACCACAGCCTAAAATTTCAGCCTCCACTCTAAGCTTGCAGGATCACAATTTGCTTGGTTTATTTTGTGTGGTTGGTTGGTTTTGTTTGTTTTCTTATTGTTGTTTTTTGCGGGGTGGTTCAGTGAGAAAACACTAAGCCTCTTGCTCTGAAATTGTAGCAGTATATGTAATAGAGCTGAAGATATACCCTGGACTGCCTGGCCCTCCACCTTTCACAAGGTGGAACATGCCACATGTTTTTCCTTTTCATCATATACCTGCTCACACACATGTATTTATATGTAAAATGAGAGACAACGGAAATACGGGTAGCACTTGAAATCTCTACTGGCATTCTATTCCACTCAGTGACCTACCAGCATCTTTGCCTGTTCCAAAGCTGCTATTCCATTCACACGTGCACTTTCAGCACAGGTGCTTTACTTCTAAGGATTCTGTAATAGAGAGTCTGCAACTCCACAAACAAGGTAAAGCAGAGACCGCAAAACTGCAAGCTTCCTAACACTGGACAAGGTAGTGCACAGTTTAACTTTATTTCTAGATAGGTGTGATAATGCTGAATGGATGAAACTGAAAAACTCAAACCACTTAAGGATAAGATCAATCCATTATAACTCTTTCCTAACCCCTACCCGCCACCACTCCTCCTGATGCGGCCATTATGGCAATAACACCTTGCTGATGGTGCAAAAGACCAGCAGTTTTACTGCTAAGACAAGAAATTGCTTTGGAGGACTCCTGTTAAAAGACAGCATGGAAAACTCACACTGATGTGGCAGACAGCACCTTACAAAAACACTAACAGGAGAAGCAGGTACAAGTAATTCTATATAAACTGGCAAGTGCTGTAGCAAGGGCTCCTCAGATTTCAGTAGTAGACTGCAAATGCCCTAACAGCTTCATATGATTGATTACTTGGATTTGAACTGATACTCAACCCTAACGAGTGCTATTACACTAAAGTGCAATACTGTATGCTTTTTTTAGTCTAAGAAATTATTTGTCTTATGATCAATAATTATCTTGATACTACAAAGAAACAGGGAAGTTTGGTGAAGTTTACGCACTGAAGGATATGACTTTTAAAACTTTTTTTTTCAGGATTAACTTTTCATAGTCTTAAACCAAATCATTCCATTAAGCAATCAGACACACACTACAGAGCACAAGGGATGCAGCAGCAGCAAGCATGCAGGAAGGGTGGGACAAATAGGAAATGACAGTTAGATCCAGTCAAGTCATCTTTTTAAAAAACTCCTTTAAAAGCTTCATCAGTAGCTTAGAATTAGAAGACAATCATGTTAATGTAAAAACTCAACATCCAGGAAGCAGTTGAAGGACTCCTTTAGGCTTCAGAACCGATACCATGCTGATGCAAACGGAGAAAGTTCACACTTCTCAGTTACTGGCTAGCTGTAGTTTTCAGAGAACAATACTGACACAAGTGACTCTTCAAGGTTTAGCAGCTTTATTGACCAGGGACACCAACTCAAATTCATGCATTTCTGCACAGCATAACTCTGTGAAATTTATTACTTCAAAGGCAGAGGGAAAGCAGTACCAGAGCCACCACACTGGCCATTAGTCCCCTTGTTCTCTTATGAAGATTACAGAGCTGCCTCCAGAAGCGAAATCTTCTCTAACAGCAGCATTTTCAGATGGACTTACCGCAGGTAAGGTGCTTGGGGCGTACCATTGCTGTTCATTTCATACAGTGAATCTGCCCGCAGACCATCAGCAACAAAGAGTACGAGACGTTTTGCTGGAGGAGGCAGTGGAGTCTGCTGAGGAGTCATGCCATGAACCAGGGGAGAGCTGAAGTAGATGTCAAAAATGGAGACCAAGAACACGCAATGCACAAGGAGACCAGCAAGTATGAAGACTAATATACTCATTGCAACAGTGGGCTGGCAAGACAAAGTCCAACACTGAGAGGGAGTGAGAAAAAGAAAGTTAGGCAGATGAGACTTATCAGAACAAATATTTATGTCATTTGTTATGAAACAGGAGTACCATAACCACAGCCATTACCTTAGATCCATAACCAATCCCTGCTTCCAACAAGCTTTTCCCCAGAACTTTTGGTTAAAAGTCACTGTGTAGCTAATTCAGATTTTCAGATAGTCATGTCTCAGCAACTCACCTCTGTTGTTTAGTGGGTATCAGATGGCTTCATTGAATTAAGCCAGTTTATCTGATATTCAGCAGTTTTTTTGGTACCTATATCAGTGACAGTAGAGTCAGACAACATACTGTCTTCAGAAACATATGAACATATATGCTGGCTGATTGCGTGACAATCAGGCAAACACATGTCAAAGACAGCTAGGGAAGCCATCCTATAACAAACATCCACCCAAAGTTGCTTTTCAAAAAAGTTTACTATCAGTTCTGGGCCCATTATATTCTGCCTTTAAACAGCAAACTTCTTTTCAAGGAACAAAGATGCTCTGCTAAGTGCAGAACACTATTCCTCTTCTAATACAGGTGCCAAAAGCACAACAGCTGAAGTACTACATTTCATGGATAATGATATTCCAGTTTTGAATTGTTTTTTTCTGCCCTGTTATCTTCTGAAGTCAGGTTAGAGATACAAATAAGCTTAATAACAAGTACACTGGAAATGTACCTTTCTGCCACATGTCCTGAGGAGTTCATAAGTTGCCTACCAAAGGCAACACAAATAAGTATATTGACTCAGTTAAGTGTTGTACCCAAGTCTGAATGAGGCTTAGTTCTGATAAAGTACTATTAGTGCTCTCCAGGCTCCTAACTTAGTTCTTTAAATATTAGCTAATTATCAACCTTAAGAAAACACCAACACTACTCATTTTAGAAACTGATGGTCCTAACATCCTGGAAGATTCAGATATTTAATTAGCTATATGAACAAACACCTTTCTCTAATGAAATTCTTTGTTTCAGAATCTAGTTAGTGTTACTTGTTACAGAATTTCAGACAGACACCACACAATAAAGCTGTTATAAATTAAAGAAAAAAAAAACCAGGCTTCACAACCACATAACCTTAACTCTGAATTTTTTTTTATTTTTTTTTTTTACTAAAAATGTTAAAGGTCCAGGAGAAGCAGAGAAAAATCCATACACACAAAAAAAAAAAGAAGAAAAAAAGATAGACTTAAAAGCTAATATATATTATTATTGACTAATCCAATGAAAATTCAGGTCTGTATGTAACAAACTTCTAATTGCACCTCTTTTCCCCACTGAAACACAGATGTAACAGCTCCAATCCTAATCAGAGACATTAATATAGTAATTTCTCATTTTAGAGATTTGAAGAAAAGACCACATAAGATCAAAATAACTAGAGACAATGTTTCATAGAAACACATGGTAGTCACATGCAAGTGATCACATAAAAACTTTTAATTAAATCAGAAACTTACACACTTCTACATCTACAAGTGAGATTCCAAGAGAGACTTGGATTATTTGCAAATATGACGTTGGTTTTGTTTATTTGTGCTTTTATTTTTTTTGTGGTTTTTGTTTGTTTGGTTGTTTTTTTTAAGTACTTAGGGTTCCCATAGGTATTCAAATACAAAACCACAATCGCAGATATACCATTAAGTTGAATGTCACACCTCATTTTAGTCAGCTTTACTTTCCATAGGGCTTTTTCTTTTGATGTAGTTGAGAAATCTAAACTATTCATGCCTTGATTAGACTAGCAACCTATTAAACAAAGCAGTTACTTCAATCATTTACTTGTCATTCAATACTCTCACTGCTACAATTCTATAGCTTAACATATTCAAAATTCTTCTAATTAAAGTATTAGTAACCTAATCTGTTTTGAGCACTAGCTATTGCTCTTTGCTTTAACCCTCCTAAGGCCTGAACCCTTGCTTGCAGCAAAAAGAGTGCAATCAACACAATTCACATTTAACACACAATTCAACCAACACAATTTAAAACACATAGTCTAAGACTATACTGATCTGCAGAGATTCTTTCGCAACCACAGTCTGACTACATTACACTTGACTAGTCATTTGAGTACAACATATTCAACTGTTCAACACCATCAGAAGGTTTCAAGGCGGGCAACTCCCAAAGCACCTGCTTCTGCCATGTCCCTTGTAGCCATGCCTTTTGCCTCTAGATTAGTTTACATTGCTCCTTTAATGCACGACTGAGGGACTGGTGCAGGACGTTATGGCTGGAGGCAGCCTTGGCTGTAGTGATCATGAGAAGATACAGTTCAGGATCATGTGTAGTACACACAAAACAAGTAGAATTGCAACCTTGGACTTCAGGAGACTAACTCTGACCTCTTCAAGAAACTGCCTGGAGAAATTCCATGGGTTAGGGCCCTAGAAGGTAGAGGGGCTCAAGAGATCTGGTTGATATTCAACACCACTTTCGCTATGCTCAGGATCAGTGCATCCCTTAGAGCAAGAAATCAGGCAAGGGAAGCAGAAGACATGCATAGTTGAGTAGGGAGCTTCTGGGAAATCTCAAGTGGAAGAAGGAAATAGTTCATGGAAGAAGGGACAGACCACTTGGGAAGATGACAAGAATGCTGTCAGAATATGCAGGGACGAAACTAGGAAAGCCAACGCCTCTTTGGCATTAAACCTGGCAAGGGATGTCAAGGTTAACAGGAAACATTTCTTCAAGTACATCAGAGGCAAATGGAAAACTAGAGAAAACATGGGCCAACTGTTGAAGGAGACAGATGCCATAGTAACAGAGGATGCAGAGAAGGAGGAATTACTGTAGGCCTTCTTTGCTTCAGTCTTTATGGCTCAAGAGTCTGATATGTTGGAGATAACAGAAAGTCTAGAGGAAGGCATACCTTCTCTTGGTTGAGAAGAATTAAGTTAGAGACCAGTTAAGCAAACTGGATATCCACAAGTCTATGGGTCCTGATGGGATGCACCTGTGAGTGTTAAGGGAGTAGCAGAAATTGCTGGGCCACTCTCCAACATCTTTGAAAGGTCCTGGAGAATAAGGGAGGTGCCTGAGTGACACTGTCTTTCCTCTAGTCTTCAAAAAGGGCAAGAAAGACAGACCCAGGAAACTACAGTCCAGTCAGTCTCACCTCCATCCCTGGAAAGATGATGGAACAGCTCATTGTGGGCATCACCTCAAATCACATGAAGGAAGAGGGTTATCAGAAGCAGTCCGCATGTATTCACCAAAGGAAAGTCATGCTTAACCAACTTGATATCCTTCTGTGAGGATATAACCGGATGGACAGATGAAGGGAGGGCAGTGGATGTTGTCTACCTTGGCTTTAGCAACACTTTTGACACTGTCTCCCATCACATCCTTGTGGGTAAGCTTAGGAAGTGGGGGTTAGATGAATGGGCAGTAGGGTAGATTGAAAACTGTCTGGAAAATAGATCTCAGAGGGTTGTGATTAGTGAAGGCCTATAACAAGAGGTGTTCCCCAGGGGTCAGAAGTGGATCCAGTCTTGTTCAATGAGCAATGAGCAGGATGAAGGGATAGAGTGTACCTTCCACAAGTTGGCTGATGACACAAAACTGTGAGGAGTGGCTGATACACCAGAAGGCTGGGCTGCCATTCAGCAAAATATGGACAGACTGGAGAGTTGAGATGACAGAAACTTTATGAAATTCAACAAGGGCAAGTGTAGGGTCCTGTACTTAGGGAGAAGTAACCCCAAGTATCAGTACAGGTGAGGGCAGGATGACCATGACCCAGCAGTGTGCCCTTGTAGCCAAGAAGTCCAATGATATCCTACCGTGCAACAAGAAGAGTGTGGCAAGCAAGTCAAGGGAGGTTCTCCTCCCCCTCTACTCTGCACTGGTGAGGCCACATCTGGAGTAGTGTGTCCAGTTCTGGGCTCCCTGGTCCAAGGATAGGGAGCTGCTGAAGGAAAGGCATATGAAGATGATTAGAAGACTAGAACATCTCTCTTATGAGGAAAGGCTGAGGGGGATGGGTCTTTTTAGTCTGGAAATGACTGAGGTATCTTATAAAAGCTTATAAATACTTAAAGGGTGGGTATCAAAAGGATAGAATTGGTCTTTTTTTTCAGTGGTGCCCAGTGACAGGATAAGAGGTAATGGACACAAACTTGAACATAGGAAGTCCTGTCTAAACATGAGGAGATGCTTCTTTCATTTGAGGGTCACAGAGCACTGAAACAGGCTGCCCAGAGAGGCGGGGGAGTTTTTGTTGACATTCAAAATCTATCTGGACACATTCCTGTGCAATCTTTTCTAGGTGAACCTGCCTTGGCAGGGGGATTAGACTAGATGATCTCCAGAAGTCCCTTCCAGCCCCTATCATCCTGTGATTCAAACATACAAGGTATCATGGAAAAAGAAAATATTTCCCGTAACCAGTTTTCAATGGAAAAAGTTATTTTACTGCCCGAGTTTCTCTAGGACTTCCAAGCCAAAGCACACATTCCACCCCTGTAGGACAAGCACAAAGATCAGGCTTATTTACACACAACTTTCCACAGGTCCATTCTGATCTCAGTGTCAGCTCCTCTCAACACATACTATTCCATTTGGAGCACACCCCCATTTTTCTCAGCCCGCAATACTGATACATATTTGACTATGGAGAAGGGTGAAAGAAAAGCAAGTAGGCACATGGATTACATTTCTTGTAGAGATCTTCTCCAACAGCTGAACAGGGCAGGTGGAAGAGATCTGACAAAGCACAACAACGAGCCTGTATCAGAAAAGAATGAGCATGCTTATTAGTCCTTTCAATGGGGGATAATGCACAAGGGGAAAAGCAAGGCTTGGGTTTTTGAATGAGTGTTAAGTTTCTGATTTCACACATGAAGCAGAAACATTTAATCATTCGTTTGCCTAAAAGGAATGGGAACATGAATTAAAATGGGCAAACAGATTTCCAAAAGCTTCTAGAGATCCAAGACAGCCAGAGAGCTGCCCCCAAGCATGCTGCCTGTGACTGCAACCACCATACGTACAGACCAGGTTCTGAGGCATCCTACTGCAGATAAAACAGTAACCAAAACACATTCAGTCATTCATATTCATAGAATTACAAATTTACTTATCAGAGACATGACAAGTACTCACATATGGAAACAAACACATTCAGATATTAACAAAGTATTTCCAGTCAAAAAAATGCCTTCACTAGGCCCCTCTGAACTTCTAAGTACCATCATCTAAGACAGACATGGATGGAAGACAGTGAACAACAGGCTGAAATGGCCACTTCCTGTATAAAAACAACCAGAAATGTCTGGGTTGGAAGGTACCTCTAGGGGTCATCCAGTCCAACCCCCCTGCTGAGAGCAGGGACATCCTCAACTAGAGCAGGTCCTTCCCATGCTGAGGGCTCCAGAGCTGGATGCAGTATTCCAGGTGAGGTCTGACCAGAGCAGAGTAGAGCTGTAAATTCATGTTTCTCTATCGGCTAAAAAACAGTGTGTATTTTGAGAAAGAGCTGGTCTAAGTGATCCACTACTATGCAGAAATAAATACTGGCTAGTACTGGTTCATTTCTTCGTGAACTGCTACCAACTAGTACTTTGTACAGCTCTTTTTACTAAAAAAAAAACAAAACAGCAAGACAGGAAGTCAAAGAAATTAAAGAGAACATCAGCGGTATGATTCAGAATCCTTTAATTTGCACCTACATTAGTAAGAAAAATGAGGGTGCAGTATCAGAATAATAGGGTTTAGAAGGGACCTCTGGACATCACTGAGCCCATGCCTTCTGCCAATGCAGGAACACCTAGGGCAGGCCACACAGGAACAGATCCAGCTGGGTCTTCAAAGTCTCTAGAGAAGGACACTCCACAACCTCTCTGGGCAGACTCTTCCAGTGCTGTCTCACTGTCATAGTGAAAAAAGATTTTCCTTTGTTGAGGTGAAACTTCCTGTGTTTCAGCTTGTGACCATTACCTCTTGTCCTATCACAGGGCACAACTGAAATGAGACTGGCCCCTTCTACTTGACATGCCCCCCCTGCCCCCACCCC
>JANIJG010010789.1:0-15470 GCA_024611175.1 Megaceryle torquata | reverse complement strand
GGGCGGCTTCAGTCCTGAGGAGGCGGGCGGCGGATGCGACCTCCGCCCGCCACGGGGGGGGGCGGCGGGGGCGGGGGCCGCCCGGCGGGGCTGCGCTGCCGGTCACCGTGTGCTGGGGTCAGCCCCCCGCAGCCCGCTCGCCCACCCGCGCTGTGCCGCATCCACCCCCTGCCGGCACCCACGGGCCGCAGGGAGAGCAAGGGTCCCAGGGGCAGGAGGCAGTGCCAGCCATCCTCTACAGATCCTTCTCTCCCTCCCCATGCTATGGCTCCTTGACCTGCTCTCCTTCACCTCCCCCAAAGCACATTCTCTATTGCCACACTCATCCCACTGCCCCCAGCCCAAACCCTCCAGCTCCGTAAAGAGGAACGACTAGAGAGGTCCCCTGGGACAGCCCCCCACAACGGGACCGAGCTGGGAAATGCCAAAGTGAGGAGCTGGGAAGAGGTAGTGGCTGCTCCAGAAAAACAGTGAGAAGTGGAGGGTCTCAGCCCCAGCCTGCTCCACCAAGGCTGGGGACAGGGTTCCTGGAGGAGCAGTGTGCAAGGGTGTAATTGGCCTCACCTACTAGTGCAGCTCCTGGCATATAAACGGTGAATTCTCCATGCTTCAACCAGCCCTTGGGTCTACCATACACACAGAGCTGCTGCCTGCCCCTGCCCACAGTCTGTCACCCCTCCTCAAGCTCCCAAGGAGACAGCAGGCAGCTCAATGAACCCCATCTACACCACTCTGGGTTCTCATGGACCAGCAGCACCCATGTACCCCCCCCTGCTGGTCAGGCAGGACTTGCCCTTTGTGAAGGCATGCTGGCCATCTCGAATCACCTCCCTACCCTCCATGTGCTTAACATAGCTTCTAGGAGGATCTGTTCCATGATCTTCCCAGCTTGGCAACTACCTCAGCAAATTCCCTCAGGACTCTGGGATGCATCTTGTCAGGTCCCATAGGCTTACGTATGTTCAGGTTCCTCAGGTGGTTATGAATTTGATCTTCTCTTACAGTGGGAGGGACTTCGCTCCTCCAGTCCCCGTCTTGCAGTCCACCCACTCAAGACGTGTGGGAGGAGAGGCTGCCAGTGAAGACAGAAGCAAAAAGAGTTGAGTGCCTCAGCTGTCTCCTCATCCATTGTTATCAGCTTGCAAGTCCTGCTCATTACAGGGGCACATGCTTTCTTTGACCTTTCCTGTCTGGTGGCATACCTGCAGAAGACCTTGTTATTATTAGCATCCCTTTCCACGTTAAGCTTCAGCTGCACCTTGGCCCTCCTGACCCCATCCCTACACAATCGGGCAGTATCAGTCCTCTTCCCAGGACACCTGTCCCTGCTTCCACTGCCTATGTGGCTCCTTCCTGCTCTTTTTGTTTGACCAGTAGGTCTCGACTCAGCCATGCCCATCTCTTCTCTTCCTTGAATGATTTCTTACCCCTCAGGAATTGAGAACCCTTGTGCTCTACTGAAAGTGTTCTTAAAGATCTGCCAGCTCCATTCTGCTCCCTTGTCCCTGAGGGCCATTTCCCAGGGACTCCTGTTGACTGACTCCTTGAAGAGCTGGAAACTTTCTTTCCTGAAATTCAGGGTCCTGACTTTACTCTTTGCCTGACCCATTGTCTACATTTAGGCCACATTCAGGGCTAAACTACAGCAGCTGCTCCACCACCCAGGGAGCCCTCCCCAGCAGAGAAGGGGCATCAGGAAAAGGATAGGAGATTCACAGCTTGAAATGAAAATGCCAAACTAACACCAACATAAAGTAAACAAAGTTAAGCTCAGCAAACTTACAGGGGTCACAATAAACAGAAAGTCACGACCAAGAGATTCTCTTGTCCTCAGCAAGCTTCCCCCTTTATACTGAGCATGATCTTTATGGGATGGGATACACCTGAGTCAGCTTGGTGCAGCTGAGCTGACTGATCCCAAGCTGCTAATGTCCTGCAGGCCACGGCTGGCCTAGGATTCTCTCCCAGCCAAACTAGGACACCCGTATCCCTCAGGACTGTGAACTCCACCAGAGCAACATGCCTCTGGAGTCTCAGCTATGCTTGGTCTCAGAGCAAAAGCAACATCTGAAAAAAAAATTAAGTGCCATTATTAACTACGTACCCAGAGCTGAGAAAAATACTCATTAAAGAAGAGCACGAGCCCAGGCTTTTCTCATAATGAACAAAAGCTCAATGCTGCTCTCAGCTGGACATGTGTTCTCTCCGTGCAGCTCCAGTTCCGACAGAGATTATTCCTTCATAATATATTTTTTATGGCACACATGAGACCTCTGAAATGCGGTGTCTTGTGTCCTGTAAATCATTTCCTGTAACTCACAGATTCCTTTTCAACTGCATTACAGTAATGTGAATGTTAAGGGACTAACTCGAACTGACAAGAGGCAAAGCCTCTGTCCCTCACCACAGCTTCCCTCCCCGTGCTCCAAGGGGCTGCACCACGGGTGCCCCCACAGCAGACACTGGGCCTGGGGGTCCCCTGGAGCTCTGCAGAGTCCCCCGGGGCAGCCCATGGCCCCTGCCTGGGCTAAGCCCACCAAAAGGTTGCTGCAAATTTACCCTTCAGGCTTGAACCTTAAATGAACATCCCAAGTAGGTGCAGTTTGGGTGCTGGTGGGGGGAAGCACATGCTGCAGGACTGGGGAGAGACAGGCATTCTTGGGAAGCCCTGAGCAGGGTGGGTTTGCTCTGCTGCTCTGCTTAGCTCTTACATATATATATGCCCTTGTGCATGACTGTTCTAGTATGTATAGACCTACCTTGATAGAGCTGAGTCCTCATACATGGAGATACATTTATTCCAAATTGGAGAACCCACAGAAGTCAGCTGGCATCAACAAGCCTGCTCTCAAGTTTCCCAATATGACACCAAAAGAAATAAAAAAAGACTTTTTCCAGTTGCAAAATTAGAAGATAAACCTCAAAACAGACACCATTTAATGAAGAGTCACAGAGCTTTGGTCTTTCTTATACTGAGCACACATCTAAACCACAGTGCTTAGCAAAACGCCCTGGTCTGACATCCTCACGTCTCCTCTCCTGTGATGTGCTGCACAGAAGACTAATAGGATTTGCAGAAAATCATACATAACGGAAAGTCTATTACTTCTCGGCCACCAGCTTCCAGCCCAGAGGAAATTTTACAACCAGAATATAAAGCCCTCTAAAACAAATGGTTTAGCCTTAAATGCCTGCTGCCTGGGCCCTGGCTCATTTTATTCGTCATAGAATGTGTATTTCTCCTGCATGGATGTCAAACGCATCCGTGAGCAGAGCTGAGTGTTATCCAAGCGTCTGGTGGTGTTCAGCCAGTGGATGCAGTGGGAGCTGATGGAGTGTAACACTTTATTTGACAGTTCTGCTTTTAAAGGCTTATGTATTTACACTGCGTACCCGCACACTTCTGCTCACATTAATTAGCAGTAAGAGCACTTGCCAAGCATGCCTTAAGTGTCCAGTCTAGCGAGGCCAACTGATGCTGTTAGCCCTGCGTGGGAATTGCTGGGATAGGTCAGTCTGGTGGATCGTCTAGCTCATGCCCCAGATGTTGGCAGGGATCAAGACAAGTTGCTTTGAAGAAAGGTGGAGGAACTCTGCAGCAGGCAGCCATGGAGCAGCCTCCCCTCAGATTCAGTTTCTTCTAAGTCCACATCATTCAGTGCTTGTGGCTATCCCAGCCTGGGGGACAAGCCTGTGGTGCTCTCATCTCCAAAGGCACAGCAGCCCTGAAATTTGTGCCAAAATCTTGGTTATGGGTGCGTGTGACAGTAAGTCATGGAAGGCAGCTGGGACCACTTGCCTGCACCAGCTGGTAGGGCCTGACTCTGCACATGCTAAAAGCAAGGTGCTCATTAGAGCCATTTTCTCCACATACTGGACTGGAAAGCCCTGAGGTGTTGCTGCACCTTCAAGCAGCGCAACTACCAACTCCTGGTTGGTACCACACAAAGGCTGGTGGCCTGGCTCGTGAAGGGGAAGCAGAACCCTGCTCCCAGGCAGCAAAAGGTGAGGGAAGGCTCATTCACTGCTGAGACATGGGAATGTCCACCATCCTCATCACCTCTGCTCCAGGAACGTAAACTGGGAGAGGAACAGGGGACAGGCAGACTCCAAGGATAATCTCCAGACTGAAGAGTCTGTCTGAGGGGACCTGGACAATACCTAGCGCAGTGAGAGGACGTCTGGGGAGCACATCCCTGCTGTCTAAATTCACAGGCAGATGAGCACCAAGGAAGGAGGAAAATGGCCTCAGATAACAGGCAGTGCTGGCACAAAAACAAAGAGGTATGAATTGGCGCAAATACATTTTGGCTGGAAATCAGATGGTTTCTAGCTGTGGGAGAAATGTTGTTCTGGAACAGATTCCTGCAAGGAGTAGTGGGGGCAAGGTATGCAATTAGTTTTGTGATTGAGTTTGAAATGGGCTTTGTAACATGGCTGCCAGCAATTGCAGGGAAATGGGACTTGATGGCCCAAGCTGTCCCTTCCAGTTCTACGCTCCTGGTGTGATTCACAAGCGCCAATCTGAGAAGAAGACCTCTGACAGGAAAGGGCTCTTTAATCGATCAAAGGCTTAACAAGACTCATTGATGGGAAGCTGGAATTAGACACATTTGAGTGAAATAAAAACCGTGTATTTTAACCGGGACCATCATTTCCTTTCGTAATAATTTGTGAAGGAATATGGCAGGTCACCTCTCTTGGAAGGCGTCACACTGTGACTGGAACGACTGGAAGTCCTTTCAAAGAAGTGGTCCTCCTGGGCCAAGCTGCAAGCCAGGGTTGTCATCCTCGTGAACCTCTACAAGCTGTTGTCCTAGTTATTGCTTCTGCTAAGAAGTAACCTTCCAGAGATTGTCACCTTTATTTCCTGACTTTTACAAACACCAGAAATATATTTTTCAGAAAACTTCAGAGGTTAACCTCCCATAATACCTCCTCACTATTTACTTGTCAACAGAAGCAGTGAAACACCTTGAAACAGAGTAGATTAATTCACATGGTGCTCTGCCTCCTTCGGGGAATGAATGAAGTTTGTAAATATATACTGACTAGAAAATAAACAGCAAACATGCAATGACATTTAAACTCTAGTCCATGAAGGCACTCAGGATGTTTTGTAGTGGCATTCCACCCTGTCAAAGCATTTACCCATTCATGGAAACAGCTTCGGGTTTAGAATAAGTGTTTGTTCTGGTGGCTTTTAGTGGTGGCTGCTGTGACCTAAACTATACAGCCCAGGAACCTGCATCCATCTTCCTTGCCTAAAATTAACAAAAGGTGGTAGAGGAGCATCTCCAGGCAAGCTGCTCAGAAACCAACCCCCCTGTTTCACTGATGCATTGTTCACAGCTGCTATAAAACAGGGAACAGCTCTTAAGCTTGGAAAAGTGTATGTGCCACAAATATGTTGTAGCACATGATTTATACAGAGAATAGTCCTGAAACCATAGCCGGGGGAAAGCCAGTTGGCCTGAGAGGTGCATTCTGTCAGAAGCAATAGAAGAGGTTAGATAAGGGGTAGTCACAGGTGACTCAGGCATAGGAATGAACTAGATGGTCCCTCAAGATCCCACCAGCCCTTAATGCCCATTCCTGCACCCTCTACACAGCCAAAGGTGGTGAAGGGCCCTGGATCCAGCCGTATGAGGAGTCGGTGGCAGACACTGGGAGAAGCAGATGCTTCTGGGCTGTTCTTGCTGCTGTCACTGTTTTGATAAGCTAGCCCTTAGGAAAGCTGTGGAAAAAATGAAGCCAGGAATTCTCCTTCCACTGTTGAGCACCTGATTATGTATCTGTTTCCCCTAACCCGCCCTGTGCTCGCAGTGCTGGGGCTGTCCCTCCCTCCCCACAGCCTGCTGCCCACCTGGATCTGCCCGACACTGTGAGGAGAGCCGGCCTCAGTGCTTCTCGGCGAGGAGTCCATCCACATCTGCTGAGAGAACCATGAAGGCTGTGGCCACCAAGCTCAGCAAGCCTGGCCTGGGGCTCCTGGCACCCCGAGAGACACAGCCCCAGGCAGTGAGGCTGCACAGGCTCAGCCTGACCAGTATCCCGCTGACAGGGATGCGCGTCGAGGCCGTGCTCTGCCGTGGCCAGAGGCTCAGACCTCCCGCTGCTCCTGGGCAACCGGCTCTCACTCTGCAAGCCCCAGTCATGGCTCAGGATCGAAGCCTCCAGCTCCCCTCACAGCCCTGAGGAGCCGGCTGCTCTGCCTGTAGGAGTGTGGCGGGACCTGTCCCATCTGTCCTGTACTTAGTGTAAGTGGGTGAGTGGCTCTATCTGGAGATAATCTGTTCTAATCCTGGCTCCTGTAGAATGAGGACCAGTGCTTGCAAAAGCAGCCCTTCGCTGCTCGCGGGACAGGATGACACGGCAAAGCCACACTGAACACTGTGAGCTGCCTGTCTCCATCCCGTGCTGAAGCACCAGTGATGGCTGGGAAGGGGAAGGCAGCAGTCTCAGAGAAGCTGTCTCACATTCACAAGGCAGATGAGTATATTATCCCTTGGCCACAGGGAAACTGAGGCAGGGAGGGAGGCAGATATCCACCTGTGGTCACAGGTTGACTTTGATCCCAGTCTTAGAAGGCATGTTGCCTGCATCCCAGCCCCAGTGCGGGTGCAGCTCATCTCTTCTCTGTCCTGACTCACAGAGGTGGGAGCCCATCACACTGAGACCTGGCCCTGGCTGCTGATGCGGCATTTCTGAGGACAGCGATGCCTCCAGGGCAGCTGTGACCAGAGTGCAATGTGTTCTGCCACTGACATGGACTGCAATGCTGCTGGGCTGCTGTGAGCTCACTCTGAGCCATCGTGACATCATGCAGCCAGCTGGCCAAGGATGATGAGACTAGCAGGACAGCCAGCAGACCGTCTGACCTCTCCACCTCACCATCTGAGCCCCTCGACTGATACTACCAGTTCCCTGCTCACTTGGTGCTGGAAGAGTCTCTACAGCACTGGGCAAATCCTGATCTGGGAGGGAGTGGGATGTACCTACCCAACAGGGCCAGGCCCTTGGCTGCAGCTCATCCGCAGCACAACCTGCTGCCAGCTTTGCATCGGGAGACTGGAAAAGAAGTGTTTTACCAACACGCGCTGTGCTTTCTAAAACACCCTTTGGCAGCTGCATGGTAACTCCAGGAGAAGTCATCCCTGGCTTGGTGCCTTGGTTGCCCAAGGAGTGGCCACTGCTCTGCAGCCTCGCACAGCATCACCCCCTCCAACGCAGGACACCTCCTGCGCCTGCTCATGGGCAATTGTCTATGGCGAGAGACCATGGAATCAGCACAGTCGTGCCAGCCTCCCAGCTCCACCTCGGGTAGCTGGCTCCTGCTGCGCTCTGAGGTGCTCCTCATGTGTTACCATAGCAATCGGATAGTCTGCTGGAAAGGGAATGGCCAGCCCAGCCTCTGCAGCTGGGGTCCAAGAGGGTGCAGCTCCCCCTGAGCCCCAGCCCAGAGCCCTACCAGCTGAGATGCTCTCCTTCTCCCTCTCCATTGCGCACCAGTGCCTGGACCACAGAGCAAAGACACTGTCACCTTGCTCACTTCATGCCTTCTCTGTGCAAGACCTTCTGGCAACAGCAATGCCATTAAAATAGAGCTGACAAACCTGTACCAGCATCAGAACCCAATTCTGCTTCATAACTCATGATTCCCCAGCACTGCCCCTGACATGGCTCAGCACCTGATGTCTTTGAGAGACAGCCAGAGAGACCTGCTGCTCATCTCCTGCTCTCTGACGCACGGCTCAGTGCTGGCAGCAGTGAGTGCTCAGCCAGGAAGGCTGTACCATGGTACAGAGCTGTCCCCCCAGATCAGCGTCAGGTTTTACAGGGACCCAGCAACAAGGTTTCCCAGGACCTGCCCATGATCTACTGCCCTTTGCTGGCAGGAGCAATGGCCAGCACGGATCTCTATAAATCATCCCTGTTCTTACTCATCCTTTCCTGTCCCTGCATGGATCCTCCTCCCCTCCTCACCTGCCACTCAGCCAAGCCCTGCCAATTCCAGTAATTTAATCTCTGCTCATTAGATGGATCCCCCACCTCCCTCATCATTTCTGTAGCTCTTCTCTGAGCTGCCTAATTTATCACTCTGCCTGGTAACAAGGTACCCAGCATGTTTCCGCTAAGATTTATTCTTCAGAAACACCCATGCCACCTACTCTGCAGGGCTCTGCTCTCTTGACTGCTTCAGGACTCTTTCTTTTAGGATTTTGAATTATTTAACTTGGGATTGACATAGGATTAATAAGTAATTGTGACTATTCATTTACTAGGCTTGGATACATCTGCCTTCCTTGGTTCTGGTATCGTCTAGTTTAGAAGAAGAAACCTCTGCTGATGTATTCCTAACAGCTGTGATGCAAATAATACCCGAATTTCAAGTGGGGAAATGAACTGTGCTCCATGGTTTATACGACCAACTAGAAACAGCGGGCTCCGAGCAAGACAATGGTTAATGTAGCCTGGGATGGCATTTAGTGGAGTCTGAAGTCGTTTCTTCTCTATCAAAAATGAGAAGTTCTTGTTCTCTCATGTTAGAAATACCATTATGACATTAAATTTTACAAACCTGCCTGTTGTTTCATCTTCATCTGGCTACCAGCACACTGCTAGCGTGAGATCAGAGCCCTGTCTGGCCAGCAGCACCACAGACACAGGCTGAGACCCCTCAGGAGCTTGCTGCAGTGCAGAGCCAGTTCCTACCACCCCTCCTTCACCAGCTGCAAACCAAGGAGGGCCATCATCTGCCCCAGCAGGGCAAGGTGACATTGCCAGTGCTTGCCAAAAGGGAGGGTTACATACCAACACCACCAAAACATCCTGTGCAGGTGGGAGAGACAATCTTCATACCCCCCTGTGGGTGTCTCAGAGCATCTGAACCTTCATTAGAGGTACAGAGAGGAAGCAGGAAGGGAGCCAGAGCCTTTCAGACAGTTTAGTTGACATGAAACCCTTATTGCTCACAAGTACTCAGGACTCCTGGCTATGAAAGCATTTCCTGCTGATGGCAATTCACATCCCATAGCTGCAAGTGATGGAACAGTCCTGCTTGGGAGTACAGAACACCAAGGGATTAAGAAAAGGTCCAGGAAACAAAATGGGTGTCTGCCACCCATTGACCCCTTTGCGCACACCCCTCTCTGATTGACTTTGCAACCCGAGGTTGTCCTCTGCCGTGCCAGGATCCAGGAAATGTATCCAGCCCGTAATTCAGCCCAGCTGTAGGTGCAATTTCTAGGTAGAACTGACTCACGTAAAACATTTGGCTTCATTTGGGAGCAGAAAACCCCCACTGTGTGCCAAATGACTGATTTTTGTGAGCTCCTGTCACTGCGTGTCAGGCCAGGGCATTATCTGCAGCTACAGTGCACTGCGCATGGGGAAACATCCCACGTTCCCCCAGTCGCCTCCCCTCGAGGAGCCACAGCAGGGCTGCACTCGTATCTCCTGGGCTGCTGCTCTTCTCTGTACCTCCTCCTCCCTTGCTACCCACCAGCTTGGAACACCAGGGCGTGGACTCACTGGGAGCCAGCGATCCCCAGGACCTCAGTGGCAGGAGCCACCCATCCGTGCCTCCAGCCTTTCCCTCCAGCAGCTGCTAATGGGGTGGCCAGCACATCCCAGTGCTGTCCATGCTGTGCCCCTTGCTCATTTCCCAACACCTCTCAAATCTAGAGGGTGGATTTTGGGGTGTTCCTGGGCTGGCTCCAGACTGGAGGCAGTGACTGACTGCTCAGGACATGGTGGCGAAATGGTGGAGGATGGAGCTGGAAATGCCTACGCAGGGAACATCAGACAATTTTGCTATGAGGATTTCCCACCCTGCTCTCCTCATCCCCATCCCCTGGATGGCAGAAGCTGTGCTGGTGCCTGGCTCTTGCCTTCACATCCCCAGCCTTGGTTCCAGCTGTGCAGCCAAGCAATGTTTGTCTTCCATGATGTGAGAAGTGACAGCTCATAAACTTGAAAGAGAATATGAAATGTCTGAGGAAAGAGAAAGCAAAAAACCACCCCACAATACCAAAGCAAGGGGACTGGGTTTGGATATCTGGAATCTTGTGATCAGAAATCCACTGTGCAGTGAACAGAAAACAAAGTAGCTGCCTAACGAGATACTTAAAGAAACTTCAGATTCATCTCAGCAGAATTTCTAAAGACTCAGATATAAAGGTCAAATAGTCCTTGCAAGCCCATGAGCCTCTTTTACAGAGAATCAACTACGGCCCTCATTATGGAAAACAGTCAAAATAATACAGTGATGCTACCTCCAAGAGAAAATAGATAGTGCGAGTTATTCCATCTTCCCTTTCAGCGATATCAGTTTAGAAAAGCTAGGCTATTTACAGAGAGCATTTTGCTTCCAGTAGTTTTGAAGTAAGTGAATTTTGAATTAGTTTAAGTGCAGGATAAATCAGTGAAATAGGAAGATCTTTACACTCCAATAAGATGCTATTACTCATAAGCATATTGCACTCGAGCTTGTGGACTAAAACTATCAGTGCATGACAGGACACCAAGGGCATGAAACACAGGGGATCCATGAAAATTAGTAAAGCACCTTCAGTGTGAAGAGGTAATTTGGGATATTGATTGGTGATGATAGCAGCCCAGTGCTGAGATAATATGGCCAGCCCCCGCGATCCTGGGTGCTCCAGACAGCCAGGAACAACCCCCCCACACACCTTCCAAGACCAATCTATGTATCTCCAGATCTCCCATCAGAGGCTGAAGCTGGAACACCAAACTGAATGTTGTGCTGTTGTAACATGTCCACCCTTACTCTCACCGATACACATCCCTCTCACTGGCATGGAAGAGCCACAGGCAGAAGCTCAGCCATTGCTGGGCACACCAAACCCCATCTGGTGGCACAGCCTCTTTGAGTTTTTAACCTGGGGTAGAGCTGGGTGCACTGTGTGGAGTGGAGGCTGCTTCAGAGGAAGCTGGAGCATCACCACGGGATGCCTGAGGAAATAATGGGGTTTTATTTTTACACCTAAGACCTCTCTGTGTGTGGACACCCAGAGCTGGGCACAAGGACTCTTGGCAGAGGAAGCCCCATGCCCTGCTCCCCAGTACACAGGTCCTTAGCACAGAGCTCTTGGATGTCTCCAGTGTCGGTCTGTATGATACAAACATGATACACACTCAGGCAGACCTGGCCAGGTGGGATGTGTTGTGCTACATGCACACTGTCAGCTACTGAGCATGACACAGAGGCAGTCACTTCTGGCTTTTATCTTTGGACATCTCTCCAGAAAAAGAGCCTCTTTGGGTTGCAAGTCCGGAGAGAAGCTGCTCAGAGAGGAGTGATGCTGAGTCTTCCTCATTCAGAGTCCCAGGCAGAAAAGTGAGCAGGCAAGGAGCAGAAACAGGCTTTGCAGTTTCCATCATTCTCTTCCCTTCTTCTTACAATGGGGAAGGAACATCTGAGCCAAAGGTATTTCCATTTCCTGGGACAGTTCTTCCTACATGTGACCCAGCCATACCACATCAAAGCAGCCTGTTGAAGTACTTTTTGCTGAGATGTCCAGTGCTTTCCAAGACTAGCCAGGTGACCCTCCCAAGGGCTTGTACCTGGCTCTTGTATTTCCAGCTCTGCAGCAGAGGTGCTGTAGACCTTCCTAGAAAATGAAGCACAGGCACACTCTGGATGCAGAGAGGCACAGAGAATCTCTACCTGCTCCCTTGACATCTTTCACCCTACTCTTCACAAGCTGCTTGGATTTTGTGTCAAGAGGGTGATTCTGCAAATTAAATCGGTTCTTGTCTCCTCTTCGTTGGCATGGCAACCCAGGAGGATAGATGGCACAGCCTTGCTACAGCTCTCATGGCTGGAGACACAGCCTGGCTCCTCCGTGCTGGTGCTCCTGCTGATCCAGGCAGATGGTGCAAAGATCCCTCACAGAGCAGCTATGTGGGTGACAGGGCCCAGCTCCTGGGACAGCTGCCCCAGCAACCAGGGCTCATGTCCCCTCTTGTTGAAAGGCTGAGCCCAGCCTGGGCATGGCAAGAACAAGCCCTGGTCATGGGAAGCTGAGTCCCAGGTCAGCAGAGCCTCCACAACTGCAGCAAGAGCTGCATATCAGCCCAGGCACCTCCTGGTTCTTGGCAGGGATCCGCTTTTCCCTGTTGTCTCAATAAAGGAATTTAAGCATTTTCCAGCTCAGCAACTAGAGCCTTTGCTAGTCTTGCATTTGTGTTTGATTAATGAGATAGCCAGTAATTTAAACATCTCTTGAGGTCTCTGTCTTTCCTGAGTAATTCTGAAGTTATTGCTGTTTACATAGAAGAAAATCATATTGCCTTGCAGAGAGCATTACTGTGGTGATAAGAGTGGAAATTGATCCTCAAGGAGCAGAGGCAGTGGCACTTCCACAGAGTTTCAGTGAATGCTCATCCTTTCCTGGATGGGAAAAGCACCTTCTGCACGCCCAAAAGCCAGGAGAGGCTGGGGCCATTCCCCACCATCAATCCATTTTGCTGCTGCTTCTTTGGGAGAAGCACCAGCAAGCCAAGGGGACCAGACTCCGCACAACAAAAGCCCCCAGACTGTGGATTCTTCTGGGCTGGGAGGATTAATTCCCATGAGCAGACTGGTTGTCAGACCCACTTGAGATAAATCTGCTTGCAAAAGTATCATGTTAAAAGGGTTTAATTATTAGGGACACATTAGGAAGACAGCTGGGATTTGCCTTCTGTTGCTCCTAACAGGTCTGATCAGTCCTGGGTTGTTTTTTTTTTTTCTGACATCCCAGCATAAATCTGGAGTAATCCTCGAGGTCAGAGGAATCTGCTGCTGTCAAGGCAACACTGGCTCTGGGAAGAGAGTGCAGACAGTGATGGCTTGGGGGGTACTTTTCCAGAACGAGGACTTTTTCCCAAACAGCAGACGTGGGATTAGAACTGTCGCTAAACCACGCAGATTTCTGCATGTCACCTTGAAGTTGCTTTGCCTTTGAGGAGGGAGCACGGCAGCCCAGCATCGTGCAGCATCCCAGCATCGCATGCAGCATCCCAGCCTGGCTGGTTTTTCACGAGGAACTTGGAGCCAATTCAGGTCCTCAGCTCTAGCTGGCAAGAACTGCCATGCTGCCTCCACTGCCATCAATCACCATCCTTTCCTGGGGCTGCAGAACTGCTCTGGGCAATTCTGAGCTGACAATTATCCGCAGCTTCTTCTGCTCCTTTGCAGAGCCCCCCTCCCGGCCCTGCCTGCAGGGTGAGGGGTGCCCTGGGCTGCAGCACTGAGCCAGGACTGGGCTGAGCAGTGGCCACCCAGACCCAAGGTGGCAGAGCTGGGAACAGAGTGAGGATGCTGGGCACCCCTCTTCCTGTCTCTCCTGCAGGCCTGGGCAGCTTCAGGGTTTCCCTGCTGCTCCTTTTCAGCTGCCTCAGGGAAAACCTGCAGAAGGGGCTAAATCCAGCTTAGGGGGGGATGGAAGCTAGAGGTGAAAAAGGGGCTATAAATTAATGCCCATATACTCTCAATGTGTCCTCTTCATTTCTGAGTCATCCTGTTACTTCTGTCTGTTCCCAGAAAGTCACCTTCTGTCCCATGCTTAGCAGTCAGCCCAACACGCCCAAATGCTTCAGAACACTGGGTGAGGAGAGCTGTGTTGCCAGAGGACAGCAGAGCTTGGTTTTGCTCACCCAGCTCTGAAACCCCTGGGAACCCAGTGGCAGAGGGTCTGGCAGTGCCCATCAGGGCAGCAGGCAGGGCAGGAGGTACCCCCCGGGTTATTTATCACAAGGCTGTCCTGGAGCGCTCTGCTCCACCACTGACAACCTCCCACCCTGTCTCCTGCCTGGATGGACCAGAGGCCAAATGTTGCCAGCAGCGCAGGTTTTGAAGCCTCCCTGTTTTCTAACACAGCTTTTTGCTGGCCCTCTCTCATGGCCCTATATGAAATAATTTCAATTTAATGAGCTGCAGATTAATCGAAAACAATTTTATACAGGTTCCTTCTTCATTATAAAAACATTCTGGTCTGTCTGCTCATTTCTCAAACTGTCTCTGTGGTCATCTTCCTTCTTTCCACCCATGCTGCCAATACAATTCACTCTTCACCACACAGGCTGCCCAGGAGAGCAAGAGCCTCAGAAACTCCCCGACTCCTGCATTTTCCAAGAGGGGACAGACGGGGAGCTGCTCCCTGCACACATGGAGTGTCCTCAGGAGAGACACTTCAAGTTCCCACCACAGCACAAAGCCACCTTTGCTGCAAAGCAGCATCTCCCCAGTATGGCCAGAGCACCTGCAGCGGGATGAGCCCTGGGCTGGGCTCATGCTGAGCAGGCAGGGCAGCCCCAGCCGGGATTGGCAAGGGAGCTCCCAGCTTCCCAGCCCCACCAGCACTGCTTCCTCCCACCAGCCTCCTGCACACCTGGTGCTGTGGCAGCCGAGGTGCCTGCAGAACCTGGCATTTCTGTTCTGAACCCAGCAGGCTCTGAGCTCGCTCTCTCCCACTGCTGGGTTTCCACCCTCTGAAAAGCCAGCTGCAGAGCTTTGAAGCCTCCTGGTGCTTTTGATGTGCTCATGGGAAGGGAGAGTGTCTGTGCAATCCCATCTCAACCCCCCAGCAAGCCCGGGAGTCCCACCCTCACCAGTTTTTATCCAGGCCCCCAAACTGCAGACTTTCTGCTGCCAACCACGTTGCTGGTCCAGGGGTTTCCAGCACCAGCACCACCAAGGCTGCAGTGCACACATTGCTATCTGCTTCTCAGCCCACCGGCTGCCCTCCTTGGGACAAAGGCAGCTCATCCAAGAGATGTCCTCCCTTCAGCAGAGGGGCTCTTCCCCACAGGCACACACTCAGCCAACCCCCTGCCCACGGCTGCATTGTCCTCCCTGGGCTGGGAGCTGGTACTCCCCAGGAACCCAGGGCTCTTGTCCCCCAGCAACCATGCCACCCCTCAACCATGCATTGCTGGCTCCCCCATCTAACCACCGTGTCTCCCAGAGGGACGTCAGGGACCCAGGGCAGATGGGGCACAGCATTCTCCCAGGGGAGGATGGGTGGTGCTCACCTGGCTTCTCAGCCTCTGGGTGATTCTGAACAGTGTTTGTGTTTTGTTGTAGTTTAACCTCTGCCAGCAGCTAAACACCTGCAGCCACACAGCCAGCCAGCCACCCACCCACCACTCCCCCTTCCCCTCCTGCAGTAGAATGGGCAGGACAATGAAAAAAAGGTGAGACCCCAGCGGCTGAGATAGGACAGTTTAATCAAAAACAATGAGAGCCAAAAACACCACTACTAACAAGATGAGAGACCAAGGGAGTAACAGAGGCAGGAAGGCTTTACCTGTACCCACGATGCCAACTTTCCCAGCTCCAGCACACATAAGCAAGTTGAAAACTGGAGCCCTCAGGCTGGCCCAGCCCTCCCCTTATACAGGGCCATGACTCAGTGTGGTATCGACTCTCCCCTTGGCTGGCTCAGTTGTTTATCATGCTC